>JBBPBT010000670.1:3582249-3637529 GCA_037974875.1 Cicer bijugum
TTATTTAAAGTAGTTCATATACAATCATACGATAAACTACTTTAAATAATAATAATAAATAATAATAATAATAAAAATCATAATAATAATAATAATAACAACAACAACAATAATAATAATAATAATAGTTCAATAATATCATACAATCATATGATGAACTACTCAATAACTTCAACACATCAAATGTGAACAAATATCTAAAACTCACCACTTTCATTTTAATGATTCATAAGATTCGATTTGACTACATATTATTGATACAAATTAAAACTCATATCACCAAGAATACAATAACAACAAAATTTTTATTCCTATCAATATAAAGTTTTCCGCATTATAAAAATGGACTATTCGTTAATGCATTCAATAATCAATTTTGTTATTTTGATAAAATTAAAAATATAAAATTCTCATCAATTTCCTCAAGACACATATATTGTTCACAAAAGTCAGAGTTAGGCAAGATGCCGCATAATCTGCCACTTGTTTCTTCATTCCTGACCACCAAAATCTCTGCTTCAAGTCCTTATACATCTTTGTAGTACCAAGGTGAATACTTAGTTTGCTCTTGTGGGCCTCATCCAAAATAATTTTTCTCAACTATGCATTATCGGACACAAATACGTTTATTACACCACAAAATGTTATCTGGACCCATTTCAAATTTTGGAGCCTTACTGTAAACTACATGTTTTTTTGATGACGACAAGACCACCAATTATGGATAATGCAACAAGATCAAAAAGAAGATCAAATAACTTCACAATAAGCTTCAAAATCCAAATAATAGATGATAAAATGTAAAGATATATGATACAAATCAATGGTTCAAATACATGAGAAGAATTCATATTTAAATATGCATTTAACATATTTTCAAAAGTCAAAAACAACATTAACAAACCATTTAAAATCATATTTTGGACTAATTGCATAAGTGCATTCGAATACACCATGTTGTATTCGACTACACCCATCTGTAGTCGAATACAAGTTAAGTCAGTGGCCAAAATTCCTTTTTGTGTATTCGACTACACCCATCTGTAGTCGAATACAAGTTAAGTCAGAGGCTAAAATTCACTAATCTGTATTCGACTACACCAATGTGTATTCGAATACAAGATGTAAAATTTGAATATTTTTTATCCTTACAAAGAGGTGTATTCGAATACACATATACTGTATTCGAATACACCTGGAAACATTACAATTTTTCAGATCTGGGATGGCTCTAGAACATTGTAATTTTTCATCAAACCTCTTGGATCAATGGCCACGAATCTGAAGGGATGTTTTATGGAGTATAAATACCCCATAACTTCATATCAAAGATACACAATCCTTGAATCAATACATTGAACAATTTTGAACAAAATTATGATCTTTACTAAGTACTTGCATTCCATTTTCATATCATTCTAAAAGGTTCTCAAGTACTTGAATTGCTATTGGATTGTTTATCAATATACCTCATCTTAGTCTTATTCAAACCTTATTGTATCATTTGTAAAAGATAGCTTAATCTAAGATAGTGGTGTCTTATCTTAGAAGTATTGTTAGAAGTTTGTAGCAAGAATCCCAGGGTGGGAGTTGTACATTTTCTGACAAGTATTGGATTAATTTCTTGTGGTGTGCAAGAGGACTGGACGTACCCTTGGTTAAAAGGGGAACCAGGATAAATCTTAAAGTGTCCATTTACTTACTGCAGTTTATTATTAAGCCTTTCCTTAAACTCAGAAAATTCAACTACCATATCACTAAAAACAAGAAAATTTACTAACACCTAATTCACCCTCCCCCCCTCTTAGGCGTACTTATATATTTACACTTACCAGTCTCAACCAATTTTCGTCTCCCCTGAATAGCCTCATTGATCGCCTGAACTATTTAGACAAAAGGTCCTCCAATTGATTTTTCAACTCTAACAATCCCAATGGAGACATTCTATATGGGGCAATAGAAATAAGTCTTGTACTCAGAGTCACATCAATTGAGAATTCAATATCATGAACTAGGGTAATACTGGTACATCCAACGGAAATACCTATGGAAAATCTTCGACCACAAGTATCTCGTCTACCTCCACCTCTAGCTTCTAATTGAATGAGTTGAGGGAAACACATTTTTGAACTCCCCCTTTCAAAGAGAAGTTCAATTTATTGGTATCGAGGAATCGAGAAACACTTGGGTTTAGGAGTATCACATACTTACTAGTGCAATCCAATAGAACATAATGGCTTGGCAACCAATCGATCCCAAGGATCACTTCCAAATGCTTGAGGGGAATGCAAATCAAATCAACATTGAATTTCATATCAAAGACAATCAACGAGCATTGCAAGCAAGTCGTATTACATTTCACCGATTCGGTAGAAGGTAGGGTAACCACCAAATCAAACGGCAAGGTAGTAACAACAAGTTGGAGCGAATCCACCCAATCCAATGAAATGAACGAGTGTGTTGCCCCCGACTCATATATTCCACCTTTATATGGTAGACACGTCCCTTGGCAGTAGGGCATGCAACATTGTCGTTGATAATATTGTGATTGACAACTCTATCGTCCTTCCGTTTAAGGCATTCATTTGCAAAATGGTCTGGTTTTTGACATATGTTACAAACCCTAGGTCTGATTGGTCACTTAGATATCTTGTTCCCTTCCCTATTGTAGCGAAAACACCTAATAGGGTACGCCTGGTTCTAACTTGGACTTTTTGGCCCTTGACCTTCCTCGTTTTGAGGTCGGGGTTGATCTCTACCATTCCCAGAGGTCAGGCATACAACTTATGTTGTTGATGTTGCATGACCCTTTTATGTTGGTCGTTATGTGCATGTTTCAAATATTAACATTTAGAGGCCAAGCTTATGAATCTCATGATATGGATGGATTTAAATCTCTACCTGAGGTCTGATGTGTCCACCTACAACACCTCTATTCAGGTGGCTCTGTTTCATCTGCTCTATTTTCTTGCATTTCTCCACCAGCACTTGATATTGGCGTATCTCCAAGGGACCCACTAACTGCTTACTCTCATACCTAAGCCCACTTTTGAACCTCTCACACATGTATTCTTCATCTATTTGATTTAGGAAATAGCATAAATGATTTGCTAGGGTTTGAACATTGCCGCATATTCCACCATTGCGAGATTCCCTTTATACAACTTCAAAAATTGGACCTCCTTCTCAGCCCTAGCACTTTTCGTGAAGTATTTGTCTAGGAACTTATTCTTGAAAGCCTCCTAGGTCAGCTCTTCATGATTTGTCCCCATCATTTTCTTCACACCTCGCCACTAGTATTCAGCTTCACCAATCATTAAATAGGTTGCACACTCTACTTTCACATTGTCAGGGCAGTGTAGGATCTCGAAGATCTTCTCAATTTCTTGCAGCCAAAGATCAGCCTTGTTGGGGTCATGCCCCCTTTTGAACTTAGGCGGATCTTGTCGACGAAGTCCATTGAATGCTCTTACTGCACTAACTGCTTCATCCCTCTGGTCCCTCTATGCATCTCACCGAGCCTAGATCGCAACTTTTTGGGCCATTGCAGCAGCCATTGCATTCCTTCCTAAAATTTGACCAGTCGTGTCATTTCTTCCTTGGGGGACTGATCGGTTTGTGCGATGAGCCATAACACTTCCTAAAATTATCTAATTAGGAAAATATTATAACATAATTTTAACTTTAGAGTAGTACGGAAGTCCTTTATTAAACACTATATAGTAGGTTCGGGTTATACGACAAGTTGTGCTTTGGAGGGGTTCCCAGGAAAGAGAGGTGAGTCAATGGACCACTTAATAACCAAGTCTTTCCTTAGCCAGAATCCCTCAAATATAACTTTTTATGTATTATCCTTCCCTTCTATTTTGCGGATTATACAATTATACATAATTTATGATTTAGAACATTGCCTTGATTACAAATATTTAGATCACATGATCAAAACTCAACAATTACTTTGTGATTTAGATTGAAATAATTTTAAATTGTGGTTATAAACTCATAATTCACAATATCATACAACCATAAATAATTACTCCTTGATTAAATTAAAATTATTTCTAATTCTAGGATCAAGAATTTAAGACATATTTTTCATCACAATTATTCCAAATTAGACAATTAAATTCACATAATTGAAATTTGGTTACAGAAAATGGTTTACAGAAATTGAAACAGATCAATTTTACAAAGTTCTTGATCTTCCTTCTTCTCAAAGCAATCTTTCTCAATTCAGTCTTTTTCAATCCTTATTGATCACAAACGTTGATTGTTCATGGCTGAAAAAGATGTTCAAAGTAATGTCAGTTGAGAAAGAGTTAGTGGTAAATTGTATTTTTTTGTGTGTGTTATGAAACTGTTATCTCATCTTTTTTTGAAAGTTGTGTATGAAAGCAGTTTATATAGTTTCTGAAAAAACAACGTATGAATCGATTTGGCAAATCAATTCATTAAAGTTATAAAGCACACTAATCGATATAACCAATCGATTTCGCGATTCTTGTTTTTCTTGAATCTTGAAACTGCATTCACTAATCGATTTAACGAATCGATTATTTTAACTGAGTTCTTTAGACTTGGATGAATGTACTTAATTGAATCGATGTTCATAATCGACTTGGCGTGTTTTGTTCCAACAACGAGATCAAAACAATCGATGTACTTAATTGATTCAACCATTTCAGTCATCTCTGCTTCTAAAACTTTTTGCACCAATCGCTTTAGTCAACCGATTTCACTGGTTCCAGGGACACAGTGATTTTCACAAATCGATTTGCCTAACCGATTGTAAACTTAAGTCTGAAGCTTATTTCAACAGTTGGTTCATTCAACCGATTTACCACGTCGATAGATGCAAAACTTAATTCAACTAAAGTAAAATAGTAGATTGTGCTAATCGACTGTGTATGTTCTAGACCAAGGTTATTTTGAAACTTATTTTAGTAAATCGATTTGCCTAACCGATTAGGTAATCATTGGTTTGGCTCTAGGACATTCACACTCGAGTGTGTCAATCGATGTAGACAAACGAAAATAAAGAAGTGATTGGATTAATCAATTTTCCAAATCGATTAGCTTGTAAGGCATGCTACTGACTTGAGCATTTTAGTTTCAGTAAATGTACCAATCGATTTGCCTAATCGATTAGTGGCAAATTGGCCCTCTGACTTGCACAATTTATTTTCTAATAAATGTACCAATCGATTTGCCAAATCAATTGATAGCCTGTTTGATTTTTCATAAGATGTGCAAATTGATTTTGCCCATCGATTGATTGATCCCAGACTGGATAATATCATTCAATTCTGTTACAGAATTGATTTTACGAATCGATTTGCTTATGAATCTGCAAGCTTTTGTTGATTTCTTGAGTTCCAAGCAATTGTCTCAAGTTTGTAGGATTGAGTTGTTGTTCCTGAAATTTTTCTCAGTTCACAATGTCAGATTTATTTCAAGATGTATGTTTGTCAATAATATCAAAACTGAACATATGTCTAACAATCTCCCCCTTTTTGATTTAAGTGACAAACATGCAATTTTAACTTGAGAAACATTTCAAATGAAAACAATGTAATAATAACAGTCTAGTAAAGCTCCCCCTAAATATGAGTATCATTCTTTACATATAGTGAAATGAGGATTGGAGCTAACACAGACATACTACTGGGATCAGAACTGTTAGAAGAATATCAGAGCATATAAAACAAACACTGCTGTCATAGCATAAAGTTAGTGCAAGTTAGAAATTTCTCTCCCCCTTTGTCAATTAAGTCAAAAAGAGGCAAAGGAGAGAATAATCAGAAGTTTGCTCCCCTTGTGTTGGTAGCAAACCTGAAAACTGAATGCTGCTATACAATGAAACTTGAACAGATTAGTAACAAGAGCAGGAAATTCAGTATGATCATTAACTTAAAAAAAACTTGTATCAGTTCAATATACAGAAACTGATTATGGCACGCACTAGAAATATGCAAAATGAAATGCAACAGTCACTAAGATCAATAAACTCAACTATTATATTCATTCATCAAAAAAAGAGTAATACAATCAATTGAAATATTACACAGAATAGAGCAAATCAGAAAACCAAACAACTAAGAAAACTAAAGTCCTAAACATCTAGAGTTTGCTGGCCCTCATTATTATCTGGGGATGAGGCTGAGACCGTTGTATTAACCTCAGCTGGTGTCTCCTCATCATGAGTTTCATCAACCTCTAACTGTGTCGGAGTTGGTTTTTCAGCCGTTTGTCTTCCGATTTCAGCAACATCGCTGAAGGACAACTTAATGCCCAGATGTTCCTGAATTGCTGCCACGTCTTGTGCCATCTGTTTCTGATCTGATTTTATCTTCTGGATCGCAACATCCATTCTCTCATTCAATGCCTCCATCTTAGTGTTGTGAGCCATTTGAGCTGCCATAAATTCAAGCAGCTTGGTGAGCACCTCGGACCCTGCAGAAACTGACTCAGCAACTGGTGGTTCAGCACTTTGCTGGGTTGGTTCAACATTGGCTTGAGGTCGTCCCCAAACGCCATTCACCTTGCGCAGCTGCATTTGGTTCACGATGGATTCACCAAATGTCAAAATGGTCTTGGACAATTCTTCACCCTTAACAACTACCTTGAAGTGAGTGAGAATCTTTGTGATCAACTGTGGATACGGAAGCATCAGCTTTCCTTGCGCTGCTTCCTGCATGTGTCGAAGCATGATCCATGCCCAGTTCATCTTGAGCTCTTTGCAAAGACCCCACACTAGCACAATGTCCAACCATTGGACAACTGCGTGATTTCCAAAACGCGGGACAAGCATTTTGGTGAGCGCGTACATCAGCATTCGATGTTGAACCTTCATCTGGCCGATTGGAAGTGAAACTGATTCCACAAACCCTTCGACCATTAGGTCCTGCACAGCTGCTTGTCTCTCAAGAGACTCTTCACATCCTTCTTCAGCAGCGTCGGCTTCGGTGCTGCCGTCAACTGAGTTTCCATGGTAGGGAAGTCCCGACAAGTTCGAGAACTCCTCATAAGTCATGGAGATCTTCTTCCCTTTCACCATTGCTTTGAAGCCTGTATCCGTCATCTTGAACGTAGCGTAGAATGCTCGAATCAGGTTCGGATAAGTATCAAGTGAGCAGGACAAGAAATCTTCCAAACCATGGAACCGAAGATGGTTTTGAAAAGTAAAACCATCACTGTCGAAATAGTTGAAGTCCAAGACACGAGCTTCGTGAATTTTCCTTTTGATGAATGCCGGAGGAAGCTTAAATTCCTCAGCTGGCTTGTTTTGCTGCGTAGGAGTTTTCTGTTGTGGAGTTGATTTCTTTTGAGGTGTGGTCTTCTTCTGTGGAGTTGAAGAAGCACTCTTTTTCTCTTTCTTCTTTTGCGATACATCCTTCATCGCATCTGCCATCAACTTCTCATTTGGGTGCTTTTTCCTTTTCTTCGTTTTCCTTGATCTACTGCAACACTTTTGCCTTTATCTTGTGCTTCAATCTTATGAGTAGGAATGGGGACCCTTTTAGAAAGAGTGGGTGGAGGAGATGGGGTACTTGAAGAAAATGAAGTAGAAGGAGTAGAGGGAGAAGTTCTCTTTACTCTTGCCATTTTAGATTGATTTGAGAAGCAATCTGAAGTTGTATGAGTAAGATTATACTTAGAATGGATCAAAACAGAGAGAAAAATTGAGATTTGCAGAGGTTTGAATGCTGGAGTAATGAGAAATCGATGTTGGGGTTCGATTGCAACTGTTCCTTTTATACTGCTGGGTAAGTAAATCGATTGGTCCAATCGATTTAGTTACCGTTGCTGGGGAAGATCAAAGAACGGGTGTGTAACGGCTAGTACAAACCTGTAACGGTAATATAGTCAATCGATTACCCAAATCGATGTCCATAGTTACCTAATCGATTGTTACAATCAATTTCGTATCAGTTCAGAGACTTGAAATAACAGACCAGACAGGAATCCATCTCAGCATCGATTTACCAAATCGATTCTTTAAGTGAAACTCTCAATACAGTTCAGATAATCGATTACCCAAATCGAATTCGAATTTGCTCAGAGATCTTTCATATCAGTTCAGAAGCTAACTCGTCTCAACATCGATTACTCAAATCCATCTTTTAAATGAAAATTGCAAACCAATTCTGACAATCGATTTCCCACATCGATTTCGATCTTGTTCAGACATCTTTCATATCAGTCCAGAACCTAAGTTGTATCAGCATCGATTATCCAAATCGATTCTTTTGAATGAAGATTTCAAGCAAATTTAAAACAATCGATTTTCCAAATCGAAATCGAGGCAGAGTCAGGAGGAATTCTTCAACTTTGAAGTTTGGGTCTAAACTAAGCGAATTTCCAAATCGATTCTTTAACCATTATAACCTAAAGTCAGTCGAATTCCATAATCGATTGAACTGGGAAAGTAAGAACATCTGAAGCTTCCTGAAAATGTCAAATCGATTTTCCAAATCGATTTCGTGTGAAAAACTCGAGAAAATAGACATATTATGGGTCAAGTCGACTAGGGCAATCGATTTTATAAAGACACTTTCCTGTGTATCCACAGGATAGTCGATTTACCTAGTCGATTAGACACATAACTCAGATCTGACTAGGATCTATTATGCCCAGTTTCATCCTAATGTAATGGAAGCTATCCTTTGGCAAAGCTTTGGGGAAGATGTCTGCTAACTGCTCAGTTGTGTTGACGTACTCTAACTTGATGTTTCCACACTGAAACTGATCTCGGATGAAATGATGCCGAATTTCGATATGTTTGGTCCGGGAATGCATAACTGGATTCTTAGTGATACTGATCGCACTTGTGTTGTCGCACAAGATGGGAACAGTTCATAAGTCCACACCAAAAACTGACAAATGTTGTTTCATCCACATGATCTGGGCACAACAACTTCCAACTGCAATGTACTCAGCTTCAGCTGTTGACAAAGCAATACTGGTTTGTTTCTTGCTGAACCAAGATACAAGGGAATTACCTAGCAAATGACAAGTAGCTGAGGTACTTTTCCTATCCAGTTTACATCCAGCAAAATCTGAATCTGAATAACCAACCAAAGAACAAGTTGATCCCTTAGGATACCACAATCCAAGGCTCCTAGTCCCAGCTAAATACCTAAAAATCCTCTTGGTTGTAACCCTTGGCCACTAACCTAGCTTTGTTTCTAGTTATGACACCTTTCTCATCTAGCTTGTTCCTAAACACCCACCTAGTTCCTATGATGTGCTGGTTTTCTGGTTTAGGTACTAGCTGCCACACTTTGTTCCTCTCAAATTGGTTCAACTCCTCTTGCATAGCAAGTATCGACTCACTATCTAGCAAGGCTTCCTTAATGTTCTTAGGCTCAATCTGAGATACAAAGGCTGTAAGGTTACAAAAGTGTCTTAGGTTCCTTCTAGTTGCCACTCCTTTTGAGATGTCACCAATGATGTTATCTATGGGACGGTTTCTATTGAACTTCCACTCCTTAGGTAACTCATCTAATCTAATAGGTTCAACACAGTCACTGTTTGTTGGAGGTGTAGGTTCCTTTGGGTCTAAAGGTTCAGATTCTATAACTTCATCCAAAGAAGCATCAACAATAGAAGGAGTGTTGTTCAAGTTTTCTTTAAAAAGTTCATCAAATTTCACATGAACTGATTCTTCTATTGTCTTTGTTCTCTTGTTATAGATTCTATAGGCTTTGCTACTTTGGGAATACCCTAGAAAGATACCCTCATCTGCCTTGGGATCAAACTTGCCTAGGTGTTCTTTGCCATTGTTCAAAACAAAGCACTTACAACCAAACACTCTAAAGTAGGAAATATTAGGCTTTCTACCCTTGTACAACTCATAAGGATTTTTCCTAAGTATTGGCCTAATCAAAACCCTGTTGACAACATGTGTGGCAGTGTTAATTGCATCGGCCCAGAAATACTTGGGAGTATTTGAATCTTTCAGCATGGTCCTAGCTAACTCCTCTAAAGACCTATTCTTCCTCTCCACTACACCATTTTGCTATGGTGTCCTAGGGGCTGAATACATGTGATGAATGCCATTCTCTTCACAGTAAGAATCAAAAGAATCATTTTGGAATTCACCTCCATGATCACTTTTGATGGACATAATTTTCTGACTTGTTTCATTTTGAACTAAGTTTGCAAACTTTTTGAAAACAGAAAATGCTTCACTTTTATGAGTCAGAAAATAAGTCCATGTGAATCTAGAATAGTCATCAATTAACACTAATCCATACAGGTTACCTCCAAAACTTCTCACTTGGGATGGTCCAAACAAATCCATGTGGATAAGTTGCAAAACCCTATTGGTTTTGACCATATCTATTGGGGGAAAAGAAGACTTGACAAGCTTACTTTTCTCACAAGAATCACACAGCCTATCCTTAGAAAACTTTCTATTGGGAAGACCTATGACTAACTGCTTGCTAACAAGTCTATTCAAATGATCAATATGAATGTGTGCAATGCGTTTATGCCATAACCATGTCTCATCAACATTTGATAATAAGCAACAAACAGAATTAGAAGGCATAGCAGTCAAATCTAGCATATAAATGTTATTAACTCTATCACCTACTAATTTCATACTCTTATCATGCTTTTTCTCAATTATGCAAGAAAGCGGTGAAAAGCTTACTTGAAAACCATTGTCACATAGCTGACTTATACTTAGAAGGTTATGTTTCAACCCTTCCACATATAAGGCATTTTTAATTTTTGCAGTTGATTCGCTGCCAATGTTACCTTCACCACATATCTTGCCTTTGTTATTATCGCCGTACTTTACAAATCCACCTTCTTTTAGATTCAGGGACAGAAACATTGACTTGTCCCCTGTCATATGCTTTGAGCATCCACTATCAAGATACCATTGGTGTTTAGTGGATCTCAAGCATACCTACAATAAAATCAGAAATTCAATTTAGGTCCCCAATTTAAATTGGGTCCTGGGGGGTTAGTTTCAACATCTTTTGTCTTGATTTTCCAAATCTGTTTGCATCCTCTATTTGCAAGTCTTTTTAATTTGCAATTGTAAACAAAATGTCATTTTCTACAACAAAAATGACAAGTAACAGCAGAGGATGCATACTGTTTTGGTTTGACAAAGACATTATGCAAGTGGCTAGGTTTCACAAAATTCTGGTTATGCTTAACATTACCATATCCTATGCCATGTTTAGTCTTTTTCTGATTAGCATGCATATTCTGGTTAAAACCAAGTCCAGATTTTATGTTGACATTTCTCTGGTTGCTAAGAATATCATTCAGTTTATCCTTGCTACATGAGAATTTCAATAAATCAGATTTCAATAATGCAACAGAATTTTCAAGTTCAATGCATTTGGAAGATTTATCATGTGAGTCCTTTTTCAATTGTTCACACAAGTCGTCAATCTTCCTATAATCAGTTTTCATTTGATCATGCAACATACATTGTTGTTCAAGCATTTTCTTAGTACTAACTAACTGCTTAACAGATTTAACATATTCATCATGCAGTTCATTAAATGCATCTTGCAGTTCATCAAAAGAAGGATTATATTGAGAACTTACCTCATTTTCTGATTCAGAATCCGTGTTAGCCATGAAGCACAGATTTGCTTCTTCAGTTTCTGAAGGTCTGGAGGATTCTTCATTATCATTCCATGCAATATATACTTTTCTGTTTTTCTGAGCTGGTTCCTTTACTTTGGTCTTAGAATTTCTGTTTTTGTTCTGCAGCTTGTAACAATCAGCCTTGACATGACATGTTTTTCCACACTCATAGCATGTGATTGTCTTACTGTCATTGTTCTTTGAGCTGGAGTGTTTTCTAAATTTACTGTCTTTCTTTTTCAGAAATTTCTTGAACTTCTTGACAAGTAATCCAAGTTCAGGTTCCTCATCATCTTCACTGCTTGATTCATCTGAGCTGCTCTCATGTTCAGATTTAGACTGCTGTGTTTGGGCTTTCAACGACAATCCTTTTCGTTTTCTGTCACTTTGCTCAGCTTCATTGAGTCTATGTAGTTCCATTTCATGCTCCCTCAGTTTTCCAAACAATGTAGCTATTGTCATGCTTCCTAAATCTTTCGATTATGCAATGGCAGTGATTTTTGGTGGCCATTCCCTAGTCAAACACCTCATTACCTTGCTGATTTGCTGATCATTATCAATCTCCTTGCCTAAGGCATTTAGGTTGTTGACTATGTGTGTAAATCGGGTCTGCATGTCATTCACTGATTCTTCTGTCTTCATGCTAAACAATTCGTACTCATGCATGAGGGTATTTATCCGAGCTCTCTTTACGTCTGTGGTTCCTTCATGCGTCTACTGAAGTGTGTCCCACATCTGTTTTGCTGTCTTGCAATTTGAGACTCTGAAGAATTCATCATGACTCAAGGCTGCAGTGATAATGTTCTTGGCTTTGGCGTTGTACCCAACTTTCTTTTTGTCATCTTCAGTCCAGTCACTTTTAGGCTTTAGGATTGCTGATTCACCTGTACCTGCTATGGTTGGCACAAACGGTCCATTTTCTACAACATCTAGAATGTCAATACCACTAGCTTCAAGAAAAATTAGCATGCGTTGTTTCCAATACATGTATGCGGCTCCGTTAAAAGCAGGAGGCCTAGCTAATGATGCACCTTCACCTAGGAAATCAGAAGTCATGATCCTTTTTTGAGAAAAACAACTCTTTAAAAAAAGGTAGGCTCTTGATGCCAATTGATGGGGGATACGACCTCTGATTTGCGGAAGATTTATGCAGAATAATGTCTATTCTAACAATATGCGCAATAGTTTAATAAATTCGAAATTTACTAAACACAAGATTGAATAAGGTCCCTAATAAACAATTCTAATGAATGTCAAACTATATGGATCATGGTATATATGGAGAAATGCATCAGAAAACAATTATTATCCAAGATGTTGATTTTCATGCAATTATGTTAAGACAATTAATCATACAACGTCACTTAACATAGAATCTTTATCATGCATTCAATCAATATCATAAACATAATAATTGCAGAAATTTAAACGAGATAAGGGAAAGAAAAGTGTACGCAGATTTTTATACTGGTTCAGCCGTCTCGTGACGACCTACATCCAGTCCTAAGATCCAACCAGATCTTAGACTGTCCAATAGAAATTCTTAGAATCAGTTTACAGATTTTTACACAGCGCCTCGCACCAATCTTAAACTATTCTCTCTGTTCTATATTTCCCTCACTGAAGTCCCATAAACTTGACCAAGAATCTAGTCAAGCGTCTTCTTGTTGACAGCCCTCAACCTCGAAGAACACCACCAGTAATAACTGGATTTTCACAAAGTAATTTGGTTACAGAAAATGATTTACATAAATTGAAACAGATCAATTTTACAAAGTTCTTGATCTTCCTTCTTCTCAAAGCAATCTTTCTCAATTCAGTCTTTTTCAATCCTCATTGATCACAAACGTTGATTGTTCATGGCTGAAAAAGATGTTCAAAGTAATGTCAGTTGAGAAAGAGTTAGTGGTAAATTGTGTTTTTTTGTGTGTGTTATGAAACTGTTATCTCATCTTTTTTTTTGAAAGTTGTGTATGAAAGCAGTTTATATATAGTTTCTGGAAAAACAACGTATGAATCGATTTGGCAAATCATTTCATTAAAGTTATAAAGCACACTAATCGATATAACCAATCGATTTCGCGAACCTTGTTTTCTTGAATCTTGAAACTGCATTCACTAATCGATTTAACGAATCGATTATTTTAACTGAGTTCTTCAGACTTGGATGAATGTACTTAATTGAATCGATGTTCATAATCGACTTGGCGTGTTTTGTTCCAACAACGAGATCAAAACAATCGATGTACTTAATTGATTCAACCATTTCAGTCATCTCTGTTTCTAAAACTTTTTGCACCAATCGCTTTAGTCAATCGATTTCACTGGTTCCAGGGACACAATGATTTTCACAAATCGATTTGCTTAACCGATTGTAAACTTAAGTCTGAAGCTTATTTCAACAGTTGGTTCATTCAATCGATTTACCACGTCGATTGATGCCAAACTTAATTCAACTGAAGTAAAATAGTAGATTGTGCTAATCGATTGTGTATGTTCTAGACCAAGGTTATTTTGAAACTTATTTTAGTAAATCGATTTGCCTAACCGATTTAGTAATCATTGGTTTGGCTCTGGGACATTCACACTCGATTGTGTCAATCGATGTAGACAAACAAAAATAAAGAAGTGATTGGATTAATCGATTTTCCAAATCGATTAGCTTGTAAGGCATGCTACTGACTTGAGCATTTTAGTTTCAGTAAATGTACCAATCGATTTGCCTAATCGATTAGTGGCAAATTGGCTCTCTGACTTGCACAATTTATTTTCTAATAAATGTACCAATCGATTTGCCAAATCAATTGATAGCCTGTTTGATTTTTCATAAGATGAGCAAATCGATTTTGCCTATCGATTGATTGATCCTAGACTGGATAATATCATTCAACCCTGTTACAGAATCGATTTTACGAATCGATTTGCTTATGAATCTGCAAGCTTTTGTTGATTTCTTGAGTTCCAAGCAATTGTCTCAAGTTTGTAGGATTGAGTTGTCGTTCCTGAAATTTTTCTCAGTTCACAATGCCAGATTTATTTCAAGATGTATGTTTGTCAATAATATCCAAACCGAACATATGTCTAACACCAGTAAAAGCATGCAAGTAGATATATAAATTTCATATATGAAAACAAGTAAATACACAACAAAATAACAACATTAACCCAAATATTTAAGACATATATTTAATGACAAAAAATTATGGAGGTTATACAATTAATGACACATAATAGAAATTTAAGTAAAATTCAATAATTAGAATACCAAGCAATTAGCTTATTTAATGACACTTAATAGGAATTTAAAACTCAGGTTAATCCAAGACTTAAAACCCATAAGTCTAGACTCACCATAATCAAGGTATAATAATAAAAAAAAAGTAGAACTCTAGAATTAATTTCATCAAGATAGAGGTATTACTCAAAAGAAACAATCAAAGCATTAAAGTTATTTTTCTTACGAAGAAAAATAAAATCAACGTTTTACTTTTAAGACATCCAGACATCATATCAATATTTTATGAATCGCTAATTTAATATCTAGCCTAACTCTGCATGGAGAAAAGCTCTTATCTTGAGTACTTTCCTTCCAGGTGAGACTACAAAGCCCTCGAAAATCTCACCAAGGTGATGGAATGGAAGTTTAGAACTTCGATCAGAATGCGAGGGAATGTGAGGATGGTTGTTTGATGACTTAGAAAATATTTGAAGACTAACAACCAAGACCCAATCAAATTTGGGTACCTAATAACAAAATTTTCCATGTTGCAGATGCAGATGTTCTCAACAGCCAAGTTGAAACACCATGGCACCTGGACAGTAGATGCTAGTGACATATAACAGGAGAAAATTCTATGTTCCAAGACCTAACTTTGACAAAAGGAGGCACAATGACTTTTGAGGGAAAACAGAAAGGCCATATCACTGGACACGACACAGTTGGTATTGGCACCTATCCATCTATTAAATATGTTTTGTTTTTTAAAAGGTTTTAAACATAATTTATTAAATATTAGTCAATTTAGTGATACTAACTATGATATTATATATTTTTTTTAAATCATGTAAAGCAATTAGTCAAAAATATGGCCCTGTACTATTTATAAGTCAAAGTCAACATAACCTATATAAGATAAATGTGTTTAGCTTAGAGAAACAAGATGTTAGGTGTCTCATGTCACTAAATGAAGAAAAATTATTTTGGCACAAAAGGTTAGGTCATGAAAACCTGAGATTATCTCAAAATTGAATAAACTTCAATTTTTTAGAGGTTTACCTAAACTTAGCTACAAAACTAAAATTACGTGTGAAGCTTATCAAAACACAAAACAAACTAAGAACTCCTTTACCCCTAAGAACTTAGTCTATAGTTCCAAATCCCTTGAGCTTTTACATATAGATCTTTTTAAGCCAGTGAAAACAGCCTCATAAATGGAAAAAATATGGCTTTGTAATAGTAGATGATTACACTAGGTGGAGTTGGGTAAAATTCTTAAGAAATAAAGATATTTTCCACAAAGTGTTTATTGCATTTTGCAAACAAGTAATGAATGAAAAATGTCTTATGAATATAACAATTAGAAGTGATCATGGAGAAGAATTTGAGCAAAAGTTATTTGAAATTTTTTCTGATGAGAATGGAGTCTCTCACAGCTTCTCATCTCCTAAATCTCCACAACAAAATGGAGTTATATAAGGAAATAATAGATCCATTCAACAAATGGCTAGAACAAGGTTAAATGAGATGGATGTTGAAAAACATTTCTGGCGGAGGCAATTAATGTTGAGACAAAATCTCAATTTAATGTTTTGATGAAAACAAACAAAAAATTAATTAAGAATGTTAATTATGATTCTAAATGTTATGTTAATTTAACTTGTGCTTTTGAGTGAATTTAATCAAGCAAAGCAAAGAAAACAGCAACAAGAACACTAAAACAGAGAAAGAGATCCAGCCTCAAAAATGTTCATCACAACATGTTGTTCAAAGTTTATCTACCTCGTTAACAAAGAATCTGTCCTGGAAATTTGTTCATATCTAATCAGTACATGGCAATGAACAAGTAGGATTCATCCAAGCTCAAAAAGGCCGTTTAATCACAAAATTAAAAGGGCCCAAAGATGGACAAAAGTCATGATGACCTAAAGAATTCCAAAAATTCAAAAGTCAACAAAGCCCACTCAATCATGACATATGACAAGGAAATCACAAAAGAAATCCAGGTTGATCAAAACGGGAGCTCCAGAATGATTATTTAAGCTCAAGAACGTTCACTCAAAAACCCAGAACGTTCTCCGTTTTTCTGCACATCAACAGCAGCCTTGCATTCTCTGTTTCAGTCTGCAATTCGATCCTAATCTTCTCCAGCTGCACTCAAGACTCAAGATGGAGAATGTATTATCCAAGAACAATGAAGAAACATCAAGGGCTATGTCAGAAAAGTACAGCACGGCTTTAAATGCTAAATCCAAAAGTAAAAAAAGGCTATGTCATAGCATGAAATGTCTATTCAAAGTACTGCCTTAAATCCAGGAAAAGCATGGCCTCTCCAATAGCTCTTTTATGCTTATCCTATGCATTTCCAGCCTATAAATAGCAGGCCTCAATCATGAATAAAGGAAGAAATTCAATTGCTAAGTAATCAACAATATACAATCATACTTAAGCTTGAAATTCTGCAAAACAGAGGCAATATCATTTTCTGCAATTCGCAAAACAGCCACTGCTGCACATTCATATATCAGCTGCGAAATTATTATTAGATACTCTGTAAAGAATCTATTCTCAAACAAGAGTTGAGCAATATCAGATTCTGTCAAAATCAATCATTTGTAAAAACTCAAACTATAAGAGTTTCTTTATAGTTTGTTTAAGATTGCTTCCTATCAAGGTTAGATAGGTGTTGTTATTGCTTTCTGGGTGGAAAGTAATTGAAGTGGAAATAGATCAAGGTTGATCTATTCTAGGTGTTGTAAGATTAAGAAGGTTCTTCGTTTTAAACACTTAGTGGAAAATCTCACAGTGTGAGGACTGGACGTAACCCACGTTGGGTGAACCAGGATAAATCTTTGTGTGGTATTCTCTTTCCTATCTCTTTCTTTATTATACTGCATTGATCAATTAAGAAAAAATAGAAACTGATTTTCTGCTAATCTAAGAACGTTCTCTGTTTTATAACACAAAACAAGAACGTTCTCCGTTTTCTGTTTTCATAACCAAGATCATTCTTGAGTTATTTTCTTAAGTTTTAACATGAATTTTTAAAAGGCACATTTACAATTCAAACCCCCCTTTCTTGTAAATCAATGGTGTTACTTCAATTAACACTACATATTATATTCATAATAGAATTTTAATTAGGCCACTATTGAATAAAACACCATACGAATTATGTAAGGGTAAAAATCCTAATATCTTTTACTTTAATCAATTTGGTTGTATTTGTTATATATAAACATTTAAGACAACATTGGCAAGTTTGATCCCAACTCAAAAAAGTGTACCTTCCTTGGATACTCAGAAAGATCCAAAGCTTATAGAATATTCAATAGGGAAACTAAAATTATGGATGAGTCAATACATGTTAAATTTCATTACAAACTACTTGACCTTAAAAATCCAAATCAAGTTGAGGATATTGTAGGTTTACTGGAATTAGAGGAAGCAGATGCACATAAACCAAAAGAACCTAAACAATTAGAGGGTGCAAGTAAACAAGAGGAAGATGAAAAAACATCAAAAGACTAATATGATCAAGTTAGAAGCAATCAAAATGACTTAGAAGTCAAAACTAAAAGGAAGTCTAAGTGATCCCATTATGAAACTCTTATTATCGGAAATTACAATGATCCTCTAAACACTACTTTATCATTGAAGGACACAACCTTGTTTTGTCTAATAATATCAATTAAACCAACCTCTTTTGATGAAAGACTGAGAGATGATGGATGGATCATTGCAATGCAAGAAGATTTGAATGAATTTAAAATGAATGATGTTTGAGATCTAGTACCCATACCAAAGAAAAAACTATTAGAACCAAGTGGGTTTTCAAAACTAAGTTAAACGAAAAAGGAGAAGTGTTAAGACAAAATCTCAAATTAATGTTTTGATGATAATTAAACAAAAGGTTAATTAAGAATTCTAATTATGATTCTAAGTGTTGTGGTATTTAACATGTGTATTTGAGTGTGTCCAAACATGTTAGGTATCAAGTATTTCAAGACAGATCTCATAAAAATCAAGAAAGCAAAAACAGTTAATGAAGATCGTTCCTAACACACTTTAGTAAAACGAAGATCGTTACTAACTTACTTCAGTAAAAAATAAAGATCGTTCCTGACTTACTTCCGTAAAATAAAGAAATTTCCTGACAAACTTCAGTAAAACCAAGATCGTTCTTGAGATAGTTCTAGAAAACGAAGAACGATCTCCACATATGACTAAAACAAGAATGATCAGTTTTCTTTGTGATAGAATGGATCCTGGTAGCTTTATTCGTCTCATACCTTCATCAAGCATAAGAAGAATCAATCTAAGTCAGTATTCTTCTAGATTTCGAAGAATCAAAGACATGCTTCATAAAATGAACAAAGCAAGATCATTCTACAAGTGAGGAAAAAACAAGTACAAATTCACATGATGTAAAGTACACTGAAGTTATACTTTCAATCAAGACCTGCACACTTGACTTAAAGACATAAATCATCTCAAACAACTGACAGAACAAAAAGTACAAATCAGCTCATCTCCAATTTCGAAGAACGATCTTGGATGTCAAGAACGTTGGTGGATTAAGCATGAACTCTCATGATTTCTGGCTGATCTTATTTATCCACTTTCTGCATCTATGTTGCTCCTTCACAAAGCACTCCTATTGATGATCTTCTGCGTCCCTCGAAAAGGACCAAACTAGAAAGGGAATCATCAAGAGCTTATAAAAACATTCCCAAAATTTTTGCTGCAATTCAAACCATCATTGCAAGACAAGGAATGCATCAAAAATCAAAAGCTAGACCAATCCTCAAAGTTGATGGCTAAAATAAGCTAGTACAAACTGGACATACATGATAAAGTCCCTGCATCACTGACACACGTACAAAACAAAAAAGTTTGGCACACAACAACTGTCAAAATTCAACAATCACTCAAAATAGAAACAAAGAATGTTCTTCATTTTCATAGCTTTAGTCCAAGAACGTTATGGTTTAAAAAGAGCAAAATCTGATGTAATTTAAAGGTTGATCTAAGCTACAAAAGTACATCTATCTACACTACAAAACATCAGAATTCGTCACAGAGGAAGTTAATAATCTACACAAGATTGTTTCGCATAGATTCAATCAAAGAGGATCAACAAAGGCATAGCAAAACATCAAGATTCATCTCCAAACTGATGAGCAATTGGAAAGAACAACAATGACAGCAAGGACATTGTTGTTGCACCATTATGTATAACGCACATCATGTTTTTGAAATAAAGGACTGACGCACAATAGTTGTCAAAATCCAACACTCATATAAAACACAAAACGAAGAATGTTCTTGTTTTACAAAAGGACATTCTAGTTTTAAGACTCTTTTTAAGACAAAATTAAAAGAGATATTTTCGACAGTATAACTCATATATTAAAGAGTATCAAGACTGCTCAAATCATTGACGAAGCCAAGAACTCGAGATCAATGCCCAAAGGTGAAAAACTACCTCAAGATTGATATTCAAATGGATGAGTTGTAAGCAAGGACAAAAGAACATTGTACTTACAATATTCTGCAGAAAGTTCTACATAAAGTTGACTCAAAACAGTGCCAATTGGCATGTGACAACTCATTCACTCACTCATTCATGTTTTCTATGAAATCCAAAAGAAAGAACGTTCTCCGTGTTGTCAAGAACATTTTGGAAAACAAATAAACACATGTTTAATTGCTTTAAAATATATCTGACACTTGGGAAGTGTGTCCAATGGATATATTCATTTTAAACTGAATATTCAAAGCCTTTTAACATCTATAAATTGAAAGTCAATTGGAAGATGAAGGCAATAGTTCAATTTACAAATTTACTAACACTTGTTCAAGTAACAAGACGTAAAAACTATTCAAGCAAACTGCAGCTTTCTTCACTATATCTTTAGATCATCTTATGCTGAGTTTGTCTTTCATTTATCTCAAACAAGTGTTGATAAGTTTCAAGATCCCAAACACTTTTATCATACATATCATTTGTAACTCAAGTGTATCTTTTATGTTAGATGAAAGTACTAAACTGAAAGGAAGTTTGTGTGTCCTAAGTAGTATAGTTTTTGGTATGATTTTGAAAATATTTGAGGAAGCTTGGATCACCAAGCAGATGTGGGGATGTAATTATTAAAGTTATAATTAGACCAACATTTTAAGGTGTACACTACAGTTTGACATAGTTGTACAACTAAAGAAAAGTTGAGGATTTGTAGACAATAGAGAAATTTAGGAGTTCTCGGCTGTAGTGATTGTTTTGTGCTAAGTGTGTTGGTGTCATATATAGTGTTTCGGTTTGGTACCAAATGGATGTTTCGTATCAAGTGGACGTATATGAGGCTTTGTGACATAGGTATGAACGATTGTACTTCGTCGATAAGATTACTTATAGGAAAATACGGGAAACTCAGTGGACCTTGAGAAGTTTGTTGATCGCAAGTGCATTAGGATAACCTTAAGGGCAAGTCGCAGAGAGCGCTATTACAGTTTGATTAAGATAGTCCAAGCCACCATCATGGTTGTTGGCTATTTATGGAAAAATTGAGGGACTGATCATCCTTAATCTCTTGTTGATAGTAGACAAAATCATGTTAAATGGAATGGACGAGTCTTACCGGCTATGGTAGTGTGTAGAGTTATTAAGCACCCTATGAAAATGGGTAGGCAACACTTTCTTCGTGTAGGTCGGGTGAAACAAGTTGGGACTTGTATGTTGAATTTGAGTACAAACCTAGTGTGGATTATTACTCGTACTTCAAGTTTTGAGGACGAAACTTATTTTTGGAGGGTAGTAACGTAAGACCCTTAATTTTAAATCCTAAATTATACAATTTTAGGGTATTTTGTGTGGAATTTCTTAGACTTTTAGCCCAGTTTTTGGTATTTAGTGGGTTAAATGCCAAAAATATATTTTTGGAAATTAGATTAAAATTATTTGTCAGAGAGTAATTTATTTACGTTACGAAAAATTTAATACCAGACAACTTTGTTAAAAATATATTTGGTTGCAGAAAATTTTATCTGTCAATTGAGTTGCGACGAGAGTAAATATTTTTATCAAAATAATTTGAGATGTGAGTGAAGTGATGTTTGGAAGAGTTGTTAGCTATTTGTTTGGGTTTGGATTTAAATATAATATAAATATATAAATATATATGTATATATATATAGATATATAATTATAAGTATATATATATATATACTTATAATTATATATCTATATATATATATATATATATATATTAGAAAGGTAACAGATGGAAGAAAAAGTCTACCTCCCAGCCTTGTGAAAACCCTTCTTCTTCTTCCTCCTTCCTTCCACTTTCTTTTTCCTTCTTTTGCTTCAAGAAAAGAAACCCAAGACTTAGTGGGTGAGAAAGAACAAATTTCCAGCTTCCTTCATCTTCGTTGATTCGAAAACATAGAAAAATGGTATTAAGGGTTTTCAAAACCGTCAATCACAAAACTCCTCTTTTCTTCGACGTTTAAGCTTCGTTTTGAGAAGGTAAAATTGCTCACATCCACGCTACGGTGCTAGTGAACTAACTTTAGAAGTGATGTCGCGAGCGGAAATTTTACTAGAATTAATTACGGTAACGTAATCGCGTGTTAGAGCTATCGTTAAGGTAAGTGCTCCTTCCAAATTATTAGTTTTCATTTAGGGACTTATTTATGGTTGAGTGAAAAAGAAATTTGTTAGCGTTGAAGTATTGATTTGGGAAAAATGAATTAAATGCTTTTAGGGGTGAAATTTTAGAGTTGGGTTTTGGTGATATTGATGAGTGTTTTGTGGAAAAAGAATTTAACCCATTTATGGGTGGTTTGGAGGAAATGAAATTTGATGTGTTTGAGTGGTTGGTTGTGATGATTTTTGTTTGTCGTGTTTGACGTGCTCATAATTAAGATTATAAATTTTGACATGTGTTTGTGTGGATTTTGTGGAAAAATGAATTGATGCGATATGGTGTGAATTGGGATCGAATTTGGGAATATGTTTAAGTATGCTCTGTGTGTAATTTGAAAATCATTAGAGTTAAACGAGTATTAAAAATGGGGAATCTTTTAATATACGCATTTACTTAATGATTGTTGTGAAAATCGTTAGAGTTAAATGAGTATTAAAAATGGGGATTATTTTAATATCTGCATTTACTTAACGATTGTCGTGAGAATTGTTAGAGTTAAATGAGTATTAAAAATGGGGAGTCTTTTAATATTTTCATTTACTTAATGATTGTCGTGGATAGAGTCAGAGTATGCTCATACATTTCATAGTACATGGCGATCGGATGGGCCATGGTGATAGTGGTGACTAGATAGGCCACGAGATGATTCCATGTGATTTGTTGGTTGATCTTATACTTGCGGGGATTGTCGCGTCGTGTAAGGTCAGCAATAGATTGCATATTTTTGGTAAATCATGTTGACCCGTGATAAGTGGCACCTCGATAAATAGTACTTTGGCCTGTGATAGGCGACACATTTACGATTTACTATTTACGTTTTTAGTAAATCGTGCTGACCCGTGATAGGTAGCACCTCGATAATTTAGTACTTCGGCCTGTGATAGGCAGTATAATTATGACTTACGGCCCTTCGAGGAGGGTTTTGATTGGAATTCCGAGTCCATGCATTTTGGCTTATATGCATTGCATTAGGGTGTTTGGCACAGGAGTCGTGTTTGATTCAAGATTATGATTGAGTGTTTGAACTCAAGTTGTCATGATGATTGTGTTATAACAGACATGCTATATTTGCTGCTGACTTATGTGTAGTCGAATACAGAAGGTTGTATTCAAATACAGACATGTTATTTTTTTTGCTAACTGCTGAAACAGCCTTGTATTCGAATACAGAGATGTTGTATTTGAATACAACATTGCAGTTTTGTTAAAAACTTCATTTTTCAACCTTGATTATGCATGTTTGGTATATGGAAACCCTTTCAAGGTGTGTGCTAAGTTGAAAGGTTATTTGGTGCATTTAAAAACGTAAATGTTATTTATTAATTGTTAATTTCAGTTGGTGACTCTTTATAACTACTGTGGAATTCTGGGCTCTGTACTATTTATAAGTCAAAGTCAACATAACCTATATAAGATAAATGTGTTTAGCTTAGAGAAACAAGATGTTAGGTGTCTCATGTCACTAAATGAAGAAAAATTATTTTGGCACAAAAGGTTAGGTCATGAAAACCTGAGATTATCTCAAAATTGAATAAACTTCAATTTTTTAGAGGTTTACCTAAACTTAGCTACAAAACTAAAATTACGTGTGAAGCTTATCAAAACACAAAACAAACTAAGAACTCCTTTACCCCTAAGAACTTAGTCTATAGTTCCAAATCCCTTGAGCTTTTACATATAGATCTTTTTAAGCCAGTGAAAACAGCCTCATAAATGGAAAAAATATGGCTTTGTAATAGTAGATGATTACACTAGGTGGAGTTGGGTAAAATTCTTAAGAAATAAAGATATTTTCCACAAAGTGTTTATTGCATTTTGCAAACAAGTAATGAATGAAAAATGTCTTATGAATATAACAATTAGAAGTGATCATGGAGAAGAATTTGAGCAAAAGTTATTTGAAATTTTTTCTGATGAGAATGGAGTCTCTCACAGCTTCTCATCTCCTAAATCTCCACAACAAAATGGAGTTATATAAGGAAATAATAGATCCATTCAACAAATGGCTAGAACAAGGTTAAATGAGATGGATGTTGAAAAACATTTCTGGCGGAGGCAATTAATGTTGAGACAAAATCTCAATTTAATGTTTTGATGAAAACAAACAAAAAATTAATTAAGAATGTTAATTATGATTCTAAATGTTATGTTAATTTAACTTGTGCTTTTGAGTGAATTTAATCAAGCAAAGCAAAGAAAACAGCAACAAGAACACTAAAACAGAGAAAGAGATCCAGCCTCAAAAATGTTCATCACAACATGTTGTTCAAAGTTTATCTACCTCGTTAACAAAGAATCTGTCCTGGAAATTTGTTCATATCTAATCAGTACATGGCAATGAACAAGTAGGATTCATCCAAGCTCAAAAAGGCCGTTTAATCACAAAATTAAAAGGGCCCAAAGATGGACAAAAGTCATGATGACCTAAAGAATTCCAAAAATTCAAAAGTCAACAAAGCCCACTCAATCATGACATATGACAAGGAAATCACAAAGGAAATCCAGGTTGATCAAAACGGGAGCTCCAGAATGATTATTTAAGCTCAAGAACGTTCACTCAAAAACCCAGAACGTTCTCCGTTTTTCTGCACATCAACAGCAGCCTTGCATTCTCTGTTTCAGTCTGCAATTCGATCCTAATCTTCTCCAGCTGCACTCAAGACTCAAGATGGAGAATGTATTATCCAAGAACAATGAAGAAACATCAAGGGCTATGTCAGAAAAGTACAGCACGGCTTTAAATGCTAAATCCAAAAGTAAAAAAAGGCTATGTCATAGCATGAAATGTCTATTCAAAGTACTGCCTTAAATCCAGGAAAAGCATGGCCTCTCCAATAGCTCTTTTATGCTTATCCTATGCATTTCCAGCCTATAAATAGCAGGCCTCAATCATGAATAAAGGAAGAAATTCAATTGCTAAGTAATCAACAATATACAATCATACTTAAGCTTGAAATTCTGCAAAACAGAGGCAATATCATTTTCTGCAATTCGCAAAACAGCCACTGCTGCACATTCATATATCAGCTGCGAAATTATTATTAGATACTCTGTAAAGAATCTATTCTCAAACAAGAGTTGAGCAATATCAGATTCTGTCAAAATCAATCATTTGTAAAAACTCAAACTATAAGAGTTTCTTTATAGTTTGTTTAAGATTGCTTCCTATCAAGGTTAGATAGGTGTTGTTATTGCTTTCTGGGTGGAAAGTAATTGAAGTGGAAATAGATCAAGGTTGATCTATTCTAGGTGTTGTAAGATTAAGAAGGTTCTTCGTTTTAAACACTTAGTGGAAAATCTCACAGTGTGAGGACTGGACGTAACCCACGTTGGGTGAACCAGGATAAATCTTTGTGTGGTATTCTCTTTCCTATCTCTTTCTTTATTATACTGCATTGATCAATTAAGAAAAAATAGAAACTGATTTTCTGCTAATCTAAGAACGTTCTCTGTTTTATAACACAAAACAAGAACGTTCTCCGTTTTCTGTTTTCATAACCAAGATCATTCTTGAGTTATTTTCTTAAGTTTTAACATGAATTTTTAAAAGGCACATTTACAATTCAAACCCCCCTTTCTTGTAAATCAATGGTGTTACTTCAATTAACACTGCATATTATATTCATAACAGAATTTTAATTAGGCCACTATTGAATAAAACACCATACGAATTATGTAAGGGTAAAAATCCTAATATCTTTTACTTTAATCAATTTGGTTGTATTTGTTATATATAAACATTTAAGACAACATTGGCAAGTTTGATCCCAACTCAAAAAAGTGTACCTTCCTTGGATACTCAGAAAGATCCAAAGCTTATAGAATATTCAATAGGGAAACTAAAATTATGGATGAGTCAATACATGTTAAATTTCATTACAAACTACTTGACCTTAAAAATCCAAATCAAGTTGAGGATATTGTAGGTTTACTGGAATTAGAGGAAGCAGATGCACATAAACCAAAAGAACCTAAACAATTAGAGGGTGCAAGTAAACAAGAGGAAGATGAAAAAACATCAAAAGACTAATATGATCAAGTTAGAAGCAATCAAAATGACTTAGAAGTCAAAACTAAAAGGAAGTCTAAGTGATCCCATTATGAAACTCTTATTATCGGAAATTACAATGATCCTCTAAACACTACTTTATCATTGAAGGACACAACCTTGTTTTGTCTAATAATATCAATTAAACCAACCTCTTTTGATGAAAGACTGAGAGATGATGGATGGATCATTGCAATGCAAGAAGATTTGAATGAATTTAAAATGAATGATGTTTGAGATCTAGTACCCATACCAAAGAAAAAACTATTAGAACCAAGTGGGTTTTCAAAACTAAGTTAAACGAAAAAGGAGAAGTGTTAAGACAAAATCTCAAATTAATGTTTTGATGATAATTAAACAAAAGGTTAATTAAGAATTCTAATTATGATTCTAAGTGTTGTGGTATTTAACATGTGTATTTGAGTGTGTCCAAACATGTTAGGTATCAAGTATTTCAAGACAGATCTCATAAAAATCAAGAAAGCAAAAACAGTTAATGAAGATCGTTCCTAACACACTTTAGTAAAACGAAGATCGTTACTAACTTACTTCAGTAAAAAATAAAGATCGTTCCTGACTTACTTCCGTAAAATAAAGAAATTTCCTGACAAACTTCAGTAAAACCAAGATCGTTCTTGAGATAGTTCTAGAAAACGAAGAACGATCTCCACATATGACTAAAACAAGAATGATCAGTTTTCTTTGTGATAGAATGGATCCTGGTAGCTTTATTCGTCTCATACCTTCATCAAGCATAAGAAGAATCAATCTAAGTCAGTATTCTTCTAGATTTCGAAGAATCAAAGACATGCTTCATAAAATGAACAAAGCAAGATCATTCTACAAGTGAGGAAAAAACAAGTACAAATTCACATGATGTAAAGTACACTGAAGTTATACTTTCAATCAAGACCTGCACACTTGACTTAAAGACATAAATCATCTCAAACAACTGACAGAACAAAAAGTACAAATCAGCTCATCTCCAATTTCGAAGAACGATCTTGGATGTCAAGAACGTTGGTGGATTAAGCATGAACTCTCATGATTTCTGGCTGATCTTATTTATCCACTTTCTGCATCTATGTTGCTCCTTCACAAAGCACTCCTATTGATGATCTTCTGCGTCCCTCGAAAAGGACCAAACTAGAAAGGGAATCATCAAGAGCTTATAAAAACATTCCCAAAATTTTTGCTGCAATTCAAACCATCATTGCAAGACAAGGAATGCATCAAAAATCAAAAGCTAGACCAATCCTCAAAGTTGATGGCTAAAATAAGCTAGTACAAACTGGACATACATGATAAAGTCCCTGCATCACTGACACACGTACAAAACAAAAAAGTTTGGCACACAACAACTGTCAAAATTCAACAATCACTCAAAATAGAAACAAAGAATGTTCTTCATTTTCATAGCTTTAGTCCAAGAACGTTATGGTTTAAAAAGAGCAAAATCTGATGTAATTTAAAGGTTGATCTAAGCTACAAAAGTACATCTATCTACACTACAAAACATCAGAATTCGTCACAGAGGAAGTTAATAATCTACACAAGATTGTTTCGCATAGATTCAATCAAAGAGGATCAACAAAGGCATAGCAAAACATCAAGATTCATCTCCAAACTGATGAGCAATTGGAAAGAACAACAATGACAGCAAGGACATTGTTGTTGCACCATTATGTATAACGCACATCATGTTTTTGAAATAAAGGACTGACGCACAATAGTTGTCAAAATCCAACACTCATATAAAACACAAAACGAAGAATGTTCTTGTTTTACAAAAGGACATTCTAGTTTTAAGACTCTTTTTAAGACAAAATTAAAAGAGATATTTTCGACAGTATAACTCATATATTAAAGAGTATCAAGACTGCTCAAATCATTGACGAAGCCAAGAACTCGAGATCAATGCCCAAAGGTGAAAAACTACCTCAAGATTGATATTCAAATGGATGAGTTGTAAGCAAGGACAAAAGAACATTGTACTTACAATATTCTGCAGAAAGTTCTACATAAAGTTGACTCAAAACAGTGCCAATTGGCATGTGACAACTCATTCACTCACTCATTCATGTTTTCTATGAAATCCAAAAGAAAGAACGTTCTCCGTGTTGTCAAGAACATTTTGGAAAACAAATAAACACATGTTTAATTGCTTTAAAATATATCTGACACTTGGGAAGTGTGTCCAATGGATATATTCATTTTAAACTGAATATTCAAAGCCTTTTAACATCTATAAATTGAAAGTCAATTGGAAGATGAAGGCAATAGTTCAATTTACAAATTTACTAACACTTGTTCAAGTAACAAGACGTAAAAACTATTCAAGCAAACTGCAGCTTTCTTCACTATATCTTTAGATCATCTTATGCTGAGTTTGTCTTTCATTTATCTCAAACAAGTGTTGATAAGTTTCAAGATCCCAAACACTTTTATCATACATATCATTTGTAACTCAAGTGTATCTTTTATGTTAGATGAAAGTACTAAACTGAAAGGAAGTTTGTGTGTCCTAAGTAGTATAGTTTTTGGTATGATTTTGAAAATATTTGAGGAAGCTTGGATCACCAAGCAGATGTGGGGATGTAATTATTAAAGTTATAATTAGACCAACATTTTAAGGTGTACACTACAGTTTGACATAGTTGTACAACTAAAGAAAAGTTGAGGATTTGTAGACAATAGAGAAATTTAGGAGTTCTCGGCTGTAGTGATTGTTTTGTGCTAAGTGTGTTGGTGTCATATATAGTGTTTCGGTTTGGTACCAAATGGATGTTTCGTATCAAGTGGACGTATATGAGGCTTTGTGACATAGGTATGAACGATTGTACTTCGTCGATAAGATTACTTATAGGAAAATACGGGAAACTCAGTGGACCTTGAGAAGTTTGTTGATCGCAAGTGCATTAGGATAACCTTAAGGGCAAGTCGCAGAGAGCGCTATTACAGTTTGATTAAGATAGTCCAAGCCACCATCATGGTTGTTGGCTATTTATGGAAAAATTGAGGGACTGATCATCCTTAATCTCTTGTTGATAGTAGACAAAATCATGTTAAATGGAATGGACGAGTCTTACCGGCTATGGTAGTGTGTAGAGTTATTAAGCACCCTATGAAAATGGGTAGGCAACACTTTCTTCGTGTAGGTCGGGTGAAACAAGTTGGGACTTGTATGTTGAATTTGAGTACAAACCTAGTGTGGATTATTACTCGTACTTCAAGTTTTGAGGACGAAACTTATTTTTGGAGGGTAGTAACGTAAGACCCTTAATTTTAAATCCTAAATTATACAATTTTAGGGTATTTTGTGTGGAATTTCTTAGACTTTTAGCCCAGTTTTTGGTATTTAGTGGGTTAAATGCCAAAAATATATTTTTGGAAATTAGATTAAAATTATTTGTCAGAGAGTAATTTATTTACGTTACGAAAAATTTAATACCAGACAACTTTGTTAAAAATATATTTGGTTGCAGAAAATTTTATCTGTCAATTGAGTTGCGACGAGAGTAAATATTTTTATCAAAATAATTTGAGATGTGAGTGAAGTGATGTTTGGAAGAGTTGTTAGCTATTTGTTTGGGTTTGGATTTAAATATAATATAAATATATAAATATATATGTATATATATATAGATATATAATTATAAGTATATATATATATATACTTATAATTATATATCTATATATATATATATATATATATATTAGAAAGGTAACAGATGGAAGAAAAAGTCTACCTCCCAGCCTTGTGAAAACCCTTCTTCTTCTTCCTCCTTCCTTCCACTTTCTTTTTCCTTCTTTTGCTTCAAGAAAAGAAACCCAAGACTTAGTGGGTGAGAAAGAACAAATTTCCAGCTTCCTTCATCTTCGTTGATTCGAAAACATAGAAAAATGGTATTAAGGGTTTTCAAAACCGTCAATCACAAAACTCCTCTTTTCTTCGACGTTTAAGCTTCGTTTTGAGAAGGTAAAATTGCTCACATCCACGCTACGGTGCTAGTGAACTAACTTTAGAAGTGATGTCGCGAGCGGAAATTTTACTAGAATTAATTACGGTAACGTAATCGCGTGTTAGAGCTATCGTTAAGGTAAGTGCTCCTTCCAAATTATTAGTTTTCATTTAGGGACTTATTTATGGTTGAGTGAAAAAGAAATTTGTTAGCGTTGAAGTATTGATTTGGGAAAAATGAATTAAATGCTTTTAGGGGTGAAATTTTAGAGTTGGGTTTTGGTGATATTGATGAGTGTTTTGTGGAAAAAGAATTTAACCCATTTATGGGTGGTTTGGAGGAAATGAAATTTGATGTGTTTGAGTGGTTGGTTGTGATGATTTTTGTTTGTCGTGTTTGACGTGCTCATAATTAAGATTATAAATTTTGACATGTGTTTGTGTGGATTTTGTGGAAAAATGAATTGATGCGATATGGTGTGAATTGGGATCGAATTTGGGAATATGTTTAAGTATGCTCTGTGTGTAATTTGAAAATCATTAGAGTTAAACGAGTATTAAAAATGGGGAATCTTTTAATATACGCATTTACTTAATGATTGTTGTGAAAATCGTTAGAGTTAAATGAGTATTAAAAATGGGGATTATTTTAATATCTGCATTTACTTAACGATTGTCGTGAGAATTGTTAGAGTTAAATGAGTATTAAAAATGGGGAGTCTTTTAATATTTTCATTTACTTAATGATTGTCGTGGATAGAGTCAGAGTATGCTCATACATTTCATAGTACATGGCGATCGGATGGGCCATGGTGATAGTGGTGACTAGATAGGCCACGAGATGATTCCATGTGATTTGTTGGTTGATCTTATACTTGCGGGGATTGTCGCGTCGTGTAAGGTCAGCAATAGATTGCATATTTTTGGTAAATCATGTTGACCCGTGATAAGTGGCACCTCGATAAATAGTACTTTGGCCTGTGATAGGCGACACATTTACGATTTACTATTTACGTTTTTAGTAAATCGTGCTGACCCGTGATAGGTAGCACCTCGATAATTTAGTACTTCGGCCTGTGATAGGCAGTATAATTATGACTTACGGCCCTTCGAGGAGGGTTTTGATTGGAATTCCGAGTCCATGCATTTTGGCTTATATGCATTGCATTAGGGTGTTTGGCACAGGAGTCGTGTTTGATTCAAGATTATGATTGAGTGTTTGAACTCAAGTTGTCATGATGATTGTGTTATAACAGACATGCTATATTTGCTGCTGACTTATGTGTAGTCGAATACAGAAGGTTGTATTCAAATACAGACATGTTATTTTTTTTGCTAACTGCTGAAACAGCCTTGTATTCGAATACAGAGATGTTGTATTTGAATACAACATTGCAGTTTTGTTAAAAACTTCATTTTTCAACCTTGATTATGCATGTTTGGTATATGGAAACCCTTTCAAGGTGTGTGCTAAGTTGAAAGGTTATTTGGTGCATTTAAAAACGTAAATGTTATTTATTAATTGTTAATTTCAGTTGGTGACTCTTTATAACTACTGTGGAATTCTGGGCTTTGCCCTCATATGAGAACTAGGATCTTCCCACCGGTTAGTACCCTGTGGATGGGAATGTTGTTGGACACACCTGACCAGAGCTGTGTCAGGAGGATCTTGTGGGGCGCGTGAAGCTCATCCGTGATGTAGAGTTTTTGTAGAATGATTAGATTAGGTTGACGTATTGGGACTAGATGTGTTTCGTTTTAGGTTGTGTTTATTTTAATTTGGAAGATTGTACCTATACCAATATTGTCAGCTTGACATTTTATTTTGATGGGTTCCATGTATGCTTGATGGGTCTCATAGCCCCGGTGTATTTTGATGTGTAAATACTTTGGACTTCTGTTTCAAAAACTATTTCCGCTGCTTGTAAATATTGTTGACTGCGGTCGTTCTGTACGACTTAAATATTTATCCAAAAGTATTTTCTTCTTTATTTTCTTTGTTTTTTTTAATTTGTTTTGAAAAATGAAAATACACTCGCGTTGTTAAAAACCGGGTGTTACAATTTGTAGTAATTGCTTTGAGAAGTGAAGTAAGGTTGATTAAGTTTTGATGTAATTATGTGTTCATAATTGATGTTATGAATATTCGATGTGTGATTGAGGTGTGAATTTGTGGAGATTAATTTGGTGTTAATTATGTGTTCATAATTGATAACATTAATGTTTAAAGTGTTGTTTGATTCAGAGCCATTTTCGCCTACGACAGTGCATTGTGTCATAATTTCATTTTTCAAACATAGTTTATGCATTTTTGGACATATGAAAATCCTTTCGAGGAGTATGCTAATTCAAAAGGTTCATTTGAGCATTTAAACATATAAGAATTTTTCTAAGTGTTATTTGTTAATTTCGGTTGGTGACCCTTTACAATTATTGTGGAAATTTATGTTTTGCCCTCATATGATACCCGAGTTCATTCCACCAGTAGTTACCTTGAAGACGGCAACATCGTTAGACTTCCATGATCAAGACTCGCCGACTGTTTGAGTATATGACCCCACCTCAAGCAGGGCTACTTATACGGGGAAGGTAGTGAGGACTAGTAGGAAAGTTGGGGCAATATATCTTGTGGAACACACTCGCGAGAAAATCGATTATTCGGTACCTTCTGAATTGGTGCTTGGGATGAGTGGAGCTTGGGAAGATGCAAAGGATTCCTCAGTTAGAGTTGAGGCGGAGGCCACCGTGGGAGCTGAGGATATAGTGGTTGGACTAGGGACTAGCAGAAAGGATAAGGGGTCGATGCCCATGGAGCAAGAGATTGCAGGGCCATCTAGGTGGGCCGAGTCAGAGCTTCCTCTTCTAGTGAATGATCATTTACCGATTGTCACTAAAGTAGCAGACTGTTTTGAGGTCTCGGCGCCACCAAAGCAACCTATCTCGTGGGTGGATCTGACTTCTGAAGAGAGCGATCCGTCTATGGATGTTGATGAGGAGGAGGTTACCTCGAAGATGGATAATGCGTCAAACGGGACTTGTGGAGTGTGTGGAGGTAACCCATATTATTGTAGTTGCTAGAGTATGATTAGATTAGTTTTGTTGTATAGGGATTTGATATCTTTCTTTTGGTGGTTGTACTTATTTCATTTTGGGATGACTGTAACTATACTTATACGGTCATATGACTTCTGCTTTGGTGGGTCCATGTTACATTTTTTTTGACGTGGCCATGGGGGATTAATATTTATTGGAGCAGTACTTGTACAAGTGTCTACCGAGAATACCCCAGGGGTATGAGCGATGTTTGATAGGTCTCATATCCCCGGCGTATTTTATATTTGGATATTTTGGTTTATCGCCTCAAAACTATTTCAGTTTCTTATAATTATGATATAATTAATTATGACAATTGTCGTTTGTGCTACGCTTTGGTGTTTTATTAGTTGATTTTTTAAGAAAAAAAATACACTCACGCTGTTAAAAACCGGGATGTTACACTTGTCACCAGACTTACGATGTAGTTGAAGTGAAGTCTTGGTTTCTTTTTCCTTTGTCTAATCATCATAGGATAAATCTTATATTGCGACACATGCTTTTTTGCACTTGTTTTCACAATATTTCTTTGCCCTTTACCCTGATAGAAGATCTCTAAAATACTTTAGTCTAGGCTACTTTGAATAATTACTACCATAACTATTTCCTTTAATCAATTTGCACCCTTAGCATTTATAGTTAAGGGATAACTGTTCTTTATTTGTTTGTATTTTTATATTCAAAACATCAATTAGAGAATTGTATTTTAAAATACTTTTTACTTAACAATCTTCCTATTTTTAATAATGACAAATAATTGTACACTTAATGAACAATTTTCCTTCACAAAATAAGCTTTTAAAAGAGAGCTCCCCCTGATGTGGTACTCAAGAATAAGATTGACTTAAAAGATTGTTTCATTTTCTTAAATAAATTTTCAAATCAATATTATGGAGCTCCCCCTAAATTTGATAGTTATGATTCTTTATGTGTTTCAAATGTCTATTAAGTTATTTTATGTTTGTCACACATTAGGGTAAAGTATGCATAGAGATATCATGAAAGAATGCAACACTTAATTGTATTACTATATTTTCTACTTTTCTCCCTCTTTATCATTAAGGATGAGTTATAGAGGTTATAGTAAGCCAACTAGACATAAGAAACACAAGAAGAACTAAGGCATCAAGCAGAAGATTCGCATACGTAAATATAAATAAAAGCTTAAAAGAAAACAGAGACAAGACTAAAATAAATAAAGACTAATTTCATTAAAGAGAACATGATTACATCGTAGACATCGAGAAAACAGAAAACAAAAAACCAAATAAAACAAAAAAAAAAAACATTATCCCTAGACACGTTTTACAGACATCTAAGGACACATCATAAGAGTTCAGTTGCTTCCTCCATTTGAGATATGAGAAGGTCCACTTTGTGCCCGACTTCTTGCAGAGTAATCTAGACTTCTTGTTGTTCAAGAAGAATGTCACTCACCATCGAAGCCACTTTGGATGGTGGGATTTCTTTCTTCTCAAGAAAGGAAGGTTACCTCCTTTTCCATCCAGAAGACAGACCAGCATCCCTGGAAGAGATATTGAGAAGTGAAGAATGAGGGATAAACACAACTAGAGACATAGAGACATAGAGAGGCTTGAAAGGACACAGCTAAGAAGGAACGGAAAAAAATTTTGGGGTATAAATAGCCAAAATTGTCAAGAAGAAAAACAGAAACGTTATTGAAAAGAGAGTCGTGATGATGATAGCATAGTAAATAAAGAGTGAGATAGTGTGTGACAGATGCTAAGGGACACGTGATTTAATTTAAAAGGAAACAGGGAAAAAAAACAAAGGGATGTGAGGAGTTGTGGTTTGAAAGAAAAATAATAATTTTGAAGATAGAATGAACGAAAGAATGAACAGAGGATAAGAAGAGAAGTTTTGAAAATAGAGAAGTGGAAGAGAAATAAGGGAAAGAACAAAACCAAGAGAAAAATAATTTATTTAATTCATAACTTACATTACACTTGTAACACATACAAAATACATTACAACTGCAATACTTGTTACAAAAGCGCAAAATATAAAATCCTAAGATTTTTCTAGGGTTCTCTGAACCAAATCCATTAATTTATATTACATATTAGGTTTGAATCACAAATTCCTAATACATAAATTAACTAGGTTCCTTTAGAGTCTTTCTTCTTTGAACGAAGTCTTTCATATTAAAGAGCATACATTATGACTTGTTATACATAACGAAAGAAAATGAGATAATGCAATCTTCCATTTTCTAAAAAATGATGGGGATTTCTCAAATTATATATAAAGCGGATATTGATTGTTAAATGAGACAATCTTGGTCGATTATATATAAAGGGGATATTGATTGTTAAATTTTTTAATAAAATATTGCTTATAATTTATTGTGTATTACCACAAAATATTGTGTATAGTTCCATCATCACCTGAAAAATTTAAATATATGTCATATATTAAGCAACTTGAACGAAATTTTTTTCGATAAATTCTTTATGGTGATCTTCTTTTGACATAAAATAACTGAAAATATTTAATCGACAACATGTTATGCCACCTGAATGTGTGACCATTGTTAAGCTAATTTTCTGGTTGGTCGGCGAGTGTTGTTTCACCTCACTATATATTATTATATAACGTTATGTAAATATATATATATATATATATATATATGAGAGAAAAAATAACCATTTTATTTTAATTAAAATAAAGTAATTGTTTGGTTCTCTTGCTATTTTCGTTCGGTTATGTGTTAGATAACTAGTTTATCTTTATCACACAGAGGTAGTCCTTTGAAAGATAAACTAATTAATATGAAAATATGATAAATGTGAGATTAAAATTGAAATAGAAATATTTATAAAGTATTGATTGATTTAATTTTTGATAATTATGAGCTATTTGACATTATATTTTCTTGTAATTGTTTTGTTGTGAATAATATATATCATATACGATAATAATTTATCTTAGATGATTTGATGTTCTAGTGAAATGTATTAATTTTCTTTGAGTGATTTTGACTTTATAGTGTAATATTTTTCTTTGAAAAATATTTGTTTAATGATACGGTTCATTTATTATTCGTTGTGTGTTCTTATTATTAATAATGTACTAACAACATAATTTTTAAACTAACCTCCTTCATTAGTTTTGTTTCACTAGTTTGACCCTACATTTGCAAAATCTCAGTTATTACATATTAATGAGTCATAAGTTGTATATAAAGAGCATATTATTTAGGTTAAATTACATATGCGGTCCCTTAACTTAATTTCAGGTAACGTTTTAGTCCTTTATTTTTTTTTCTCGAGTTGGTTTAATTTTAAGTGACAATTTGATATTTTATGTTTTAAAATGTCAACAATGTTGTCCTTTTTTTACAAAAATTCAAAAAAATCATCAAATTTTTCAAACAAAACCCATAAAATTCATTATCATCTTCAATAAAATACAAATTTAATCAAATTCATAACTTAAATCTTGAAATAAACTCATATTTCCATTGTTTATTTGATGTTGTTGGAGATCAAAATATGAGTATATTTGAATATTTGAGTTATGGATTTGATAAAATTTGCATTATATTGAAGATGATTATTAATTTTATGGGTTTTGATTGAAAATTTTGATATTATTTTAAATTTTTGTATAAAAAAGGATAACATTATTGAAATTTTGAAACATAAAATATCAAATTGTCACTTAAAATTAAAATAAAGGACCAACTCAAAAAAAAAAAGTTAAAAGATTAAAACGTTACTTGAAATTAAGTTAAGGGACTAACGTATGTAATTTAGCCTATTATTTATTAAATTTTTTGATGAAATATTGTTTCTAATGTGTTCTGTGTATCGAAATCACATTGTGTATAATCCCAATATCACTTGAAAAAATTTTAATATATGATATATTTTGTAACATGAGCGGTTTCTTTTTCCATAGGTTCTTTATTGTGATTTTTTTTCATATATAAAACATCACTAACTAAAAATGTTTAACCGACAATATATTATGCCATCTAAATGTGTGACCATTGTAGATAGAACTTATTAAATTAATATTTCATCTTTTAGAGAAAAATTAACCTTTTTCAATTAAAATAAAATAATTGTTTGGTTCTCTTGCTATTTTCAATCTTTTATCTGTTAGATAATTAGTTTATACTTACCTTTTTCAATGTATTCTAGTTTGAATTTCTTCTAAGAGAGATCAATCATATATAATTAGATAGATATGGTTAATATTGAAAAATCAAAATGGTACAGCGGAAGCGTGGTGGGCCCATAACCCACAGATGCCTCGATCCAAAGAAAGCTTTGATAAATAAAATAATAATAATTGATATGTTTATATTTTTTACTATCAAAGTCTATCTTTCGTCACACTATGTGGAACTAATATATAATGGCATGCTATTGCTTATATCAGATTTAATAAATATGTGCAAAGATTAGTATATAATTTAAAATGGCTAATTATCATTATTAAAAGATATTAATTTCAATGTATATTGTTAGTATATAATTTTAAGGAGAAAATATAAATTCATACAAAATCAAATTGTGAAACACAATTCATTTTTGTCTATGTAAAATCTCGATTAGTTCGGTGGTTGGTTAAAGAGAAGAGAGTCGAACAGGTGGTTTGATCCAAGAATTAAAATAAATAAATAAATAAATAACGTCAAAATATTCTAAATTTTGTCATTCAGCACTACCTCATCAAAACCATGTCATGATCCCAAAATTGGGATGACAATCAGTTGCAGCATTTTTCCTTCTCAAGGCAAGTCCAACGGTATACATTTTTTCTGATCTCATTTTTGTTTCTAGCACCTTACTTCATGAATGAGAAGTTTGAAATATTTCAATTAGCGATTGTGTTAATCAATTGTGAGACACAACCTTGAATTTGGTAGTATATAGTAATATCATGTTGTGCATTTTTATCTAAAGATGAAAACTCTTTGCACAAAGTATGCAACAAAACTCGATCACATATTCTATATGTCGTTAACAAAATATTGGGTGTATATTTCAATTTTTTTTAAGGTTGTATTTACACTATCCAAAGAAATCTATTGATCGTCATTATAAAGAGATTGATTCTTGTAAATTCTCTCCCATTTTCACCCCTCAACCAAAAATTGCAACTCCCTTTTCTTCTCCAACAGTGTGCCACAATGAGTTGTGTATCTTGCCACTACGTGATTGAGGTTGGTCACGGTGGATTGTCACATTTAACCATTTATTCTTTTGAAAGAATGGCGAACCAAACAACAATTTCCCGTCCTTAGATGGACTTTTTTCAGTAATTTACGGTCAGCTCTTTTGTTGTTCAATAAGAATGAAATTATTTTTGAATTTCTCTCATCAAAACCTTCAATAAGCACTACTCATTTACGTTTTTCGGTGAAGTTAACGTTGGACCCTTCCGACGAGTCAGTGAGACTTTTTTTGTAGCTTCTTTCATCGTTTCGCCTCTATTTTTGCTCCTGAAATTGTTACTAAAATTCATTTTTATGCTTTGTATAATTTATCAATCGTATCTTGGCGATTTTCTAAACTCGCCATTTATTTTCGGATCGTTCATTTTACGTTATTTATATGTAGTTGTCGTTGAAAACTTCCATTGAAGTATGTGTTTGAGATAGTATCGAAATAAGGTAAGGGGTGACTTGGAGGTAGCACTTCAAATGTCTAGAGCTACCATGCAACACAATTTACCTCGATTGTCGCTTATATGTGTCTCGGTTGTTGATGAGATCTATGAGGACATGGCTAATTTAAATTTTTCGTCTACTTAGATGGTGGCATAGTTACAAACATCCTAATCAAGTACTTCAGAATTAGAATAATATGTATTTTTGAAGTAGTGTATAAGTTCATGCATAGCATTACATTTTCTTTTGATTGTTTTGTTGTGATTAATATGTATCCTATGCGATAATAATTTCTCTTAGATGATTTGATGTTCTAATGAAAAGTATTAATTTTTCTTGAGTGATTTTAACTTGATAATTTGATGTTTTTCCTTGAAGAATGTTTGTGTAATGATACAGTTTATTTATGATTAGTCATGTGTTCTTATTACTTATAATTTACTAACAACATGATTTATAAACTTATCTCCTTCATTATTTGTGTTTGACTAGTTTGGTCCTACATTTGCAAATTCGTAGTTATTACAAGTTAATGAATCAAAAGGTGTATATAAAGAGCATATTGTTTATTAAACATTTTGATGAAATATTATTTCTAATGTGTTGTGTATATCGAGATCACATTGTATATAGTCCCACTATCACATAAAAAGTTTGAATATATGATGTATTTTGTAACTTGAGTGGTTTATTTTTCGATAGGTTATTTATTGTGATCTTCTTTATCATATATAAAACAACAATAACTAAAAATGTTATGGTCGGTTGGCAAGTGTTGTTCCACCCCCACAATATATTATATAACGTTATGTCAATCAAGTTATATATAGATATATGTTTTGTAGATAGAATTTATTAAATTAATATTTAATTTTTTAGTGATAAATTAACCTTTAATTTTAATTAAAATAAGATAATTGTTTGGTTCTCTTGTTGTTTTCGCTCTCTTATATGTTAGATAATTAGTTTATCTTTACCTTTTTCAATGTATTCTTGTTTGAGATTCTTCTAAGAGTGATGAATCATATATAATTATGTTAGATAATTAGTTTATCTTTACCTTTTTCAATGTATTCTTGTTTGAGATTCTTCTAAGAGTGATGAATCATATATAATTAGATAGATAAGGTTAAAATCTGAAAATTAAAGTGGTGCAGCGGAAGAGTGGTGGGCCCATAACTAGGGGTGGGAATAGGCCAGGCCAGACTTTGAAAGGCCTAAGTCTGGCCTACGATTTATTTTTTTGGTCTAAGTCTGGCCTACGGCCTATCATAGGTTTTTTTTTTTTTGTTTGGCCTGGCCTTTTTAATAGTTTGATCTGGCCTAAAAGACTTTTTAAAAGCTTTTTTAAAAGCCTTTTTAAACGCAACTATTATTACCTCTTAAATAAATAAGGAACAACTACTGAGTGATTGACTAATTGAACGGTTATCGAATATGAAACTACTACCTAATATAGAACCGCTACCGAATATGGAACGACTACTGAATATGGAATGATTACTAAGTGATTGTCTAATTGATAGAATTTAAAATAGAAAATAATATTATTAATATAATAATAAAAAATAATATTTATAAATAATAAATATATATAGGTCGGCCTGTCAGGCCTAATAGGCTTTTTTATAAGCCTGAACCTGGCCTATTTAAATAAATAGGCTTCAAAAACAGCCTGTGTTGGAATTTTATGGCCTCTATTTGTTAAAAATTTATATGAAATGTCTTTACTATTCTCACAAGATTACTAATCAGTTTAACAAATACAATTTTATTAAACAAGTTATCAATCAAAGTCCCAATAAATAGTTTCTAAGCGAAGATTCACAATTACATGTATTGTCAAATTACGAGTGCAGCAGATATAGTAATTGTTCAACAGATTAATCAAGATACAAACATGCCAATTCAACTATTCAAGCAATATTAATCAAGACAGAATTTTGCTAACACAAGCATTCAAGATTCAGCATTCAAGTAATAAAGAAATAAAGAGTAAGGGAGAGAAAATTGTGCACCAAGATTTATACTGGTTCGGCTGTCAGTATGACAGCCTACATCCAGTCCCGAAATCGAACAGATTTCAGCCTTTTTCCAATAGAATCGTCTAGAGTGTGTTTTACAGATTGTCCAGCTCACAAGGCCTTGTTAGACATAAGTCCTCCTGATTATGATTTTGACATAATTAACAAAAATACAATGTTCATGCATCATTTGATAAAACTGACAGTTTGAACCGAGTTAAATTTCAGGAAAAACAAGCAATCACTATACACTTGGACATAAGCTTGGAATACAAGGAATCAAGCAAAAATTAAAGAATGTGCTGGAGAAAGATGCAATTCTGCTTAGTGTCATTAGTGGTTGTAGTAGTTAGTTATTAGACTTATCAATGTGATTTCAAGCTTAAGTATTTGACAAGTTAAAAATGAAATCTTAAAATTAACAAGTAAACAAATCGATTAGCAAGTCAATTGAGGAATCCATTGTGCAATCGATTGCTTGACTCAGAATTAGAGTTTTTACTAAGTAAATCGATTGGGAAATCGATTACTTGAAGGATTTTAGTGAAACCTGAACTCTGAGTCTAAATCAATCCATTGGACAATCAATTGGTAATTCAATTGAGAAATCGATTTTGTCACTTACAGAGCCAAGCTAACACTTTGCAAATCGATTGGACACTCAATTGGGACATCAATTGAGTAATCGAGTTGTTGAGTCACAGAGCCACCCATTTACTGAAACAATCGATTGGCAAATCGATTGGGAAAAAGCTTTTTATCAGACTTAGCCTCTGTGATCAATCAAATCGATTGAGACATCAATCGAAATTAATTTCTTAACTTGCAAGATATTGACTAATCGATTAGGTAATCGATTGTGAAAATTGAAATGCTTAATCATATATCAGACACAAGTTCCTAATCGACTGGCACATTGATTTTCAACTAAAGGCTGAGCCACTGTAACTATTTGAATCGATTGGTAAATCGATTGGAATAAAATAGCTGAGCCACTGTAACTATTTGAATCGATTGGTAAATCGATTTGAATAAAATAGCTGAGCCACTATGACCAGGCAAATCGATTGACGAATCGATTGGAGAAAAATACTGGAGTCACTGTGATCAGTCCAATCGATTGACAAATCAATTGAAGTAATTGTTTAAGTTACATCCAACTGCCAAATCGATTATGAGAATAAATATGAGTCGAATGAGTAATCGATTGTTTTGATCTCGTTTTTGGAACAAAACACTTCCAATCGATTACCCAATCGATTCAGATATGAACTTGCTTCTGTTTCTGATTTAAGCATTAAAAGAATCGATTGGCAAATCGATTCATTCATATATTTTCAAGAACCAAGAAAAACAAGAAACACAATAATCGATTAGGCAATCGATTAAGATGTGTTTAAACCTTTATAAAATCGATTGAGGAATCGATTGTGCTGTTGTTTTTCTTATCATATATAAGCCGACTCAAATCACTTTTTCTCATGACTTTGATACTACTTTGATATAACTTTTGAATCACTGTTGAACAACCAGAGACAAAATTGAATACACCTTTTCATAACACTGAAATCTGGAAAAATACTTTGAGAGAAAGAATTGAAAACACACTAAATACTATCTTGGCAAATCCTTATTGTGTGTATTTCATAGTTTGATTGAGTCGCCTTCACAAGTTGATCTTTGATCTTTTGTCATCTCTGTAAACAACGTTTTGTAAAGAAAGTTCTGTAAAAACCCAATAGAGAAACTGGTAGCTATCTTCGTTGATGAGGGTGTTCATCAAGAAGAAGCTTCATCGTGATCTTGGGAGAGTTTGCTGATTAACTCGAGGGATACGGTTGGTGCGCAATAGAAGCAAGAGAGTTTTAAGATGGATAGGCCTTGTGAGTTGGACAATCTATAAAACACACTCTAGACGATTCTATTGGAAAAAGGCTGAAATCGGTTCGATTTCGGGACTGGATGTAGGCTGTCATACTAACAGTTGAACCAGTATAAATCTTGGTGCACAATTTTCTATCCCTTACTCTTTATTTCTATATTGCTTGAATGGTTAATCTCGAATGCATGTGTTAGCAAAATTCTATCTTGATTGATATTACATGAATGGTTCAATTGGCATGTTTGTATCTTGATTAATTTGTTGAACAATTATTGTATCTGCTGCACTAGTAATTAGACAATACATGTAATTGTGAATCTTCGCTTAGAAAAAATTTCTTGGGACTGTGATTGATAACTTGTTTAATAAAATTGTATTTGTTAAACTGATTAGTAATCTTTGAAAAAAATTAATAAATATTGTCACATAATTGTTAACAAATAGAGGTCATAAATTCCCAACATTGGTATCAGTGCCTGACCTTTTTTAGAGTAACTCTCATAAAAGAAAATGACCTCTGTAGAATTCCTAGGAGAGAGTGCTTCCTTGGCTAGGCCCCCTGCTTTTAATGGGGCTGCCTACATGTACTGGAAGGAGAGGATGCTCATCTTTCTAGAAGCATGTAGCCTTGACATTCTTGAGGCAGTATTAGATGGACCTTATGTGCCTAGGATAGCTGGCACAGATAATTCTTTCATCCCAAAACCCAGATCAGATTGGTCTGAAGATGACAAGAAAAAAGTAGGATATAATGCTAAGGCTAAAAACATAATTACCTCTGCATTATCATCTGACGAATTTTTCAGGGTGTCTAATTGCAAATCTGCCAAGGAGATGTGGGACACATTGCAGCAAACACATGAGGGAACAACAGATGTGAAAAGGGCCTGAATCAATACATTAATGCATGAGTATGAGCTGTTCAACATGAAGAAAGAGGAGTCTATTAATGATATGCAGACCAGATTTACTCACATAGTCAATAATCTAAATGCTCTTGGTAAGGTGATTGACAATGATCAGCAAATCAACAAGGTGATGAGATGTTTGACTAGAGAATGGTAGCCAAAGATCACTGCCATAACAAAATCAAAAGACCTTGGTAGAATGTCAATTGTAACACTCTTTGGAAAGTTAAGAGAGCATGAAATGGAATTGCATAGACTGAATGAGGCTGAACAGACTGACAGAAAAAGAAAAGGACTGTCTTTGAAAGCCCAAGTGCATCAAACAAAGTCTGAACAAGAGACCTACACTGATGAGTCAAATAGTGAAACTGATGAAGAGACTGAAGTTGAAATGCTAGCCAGAAAATTCAAAAAGTTTCTGAAAAAGAAGGATAACAAATCAAGAAAACCCTCAAACTATAAAACAAATGACAGCAAGACAATAACCTGTTACGAATGTGGAAAAACAGACCATATAAAATCAGAATGCTTCAAATTGCAAAACAAAAATAGGACTGCAAAGGCTAAAGGCAATCAACCACCTCCAAAAACCAGAAAAGCCTACATTGCCTGGAATGACAACGATGTTGAATCCTCTGAATCTTCAGAAGAAGAAGAAGAAGCCAATCTTTGTCTAATGGCTAACACGGATTCAGATTCTGAGAGTGAGGTAAGTTCTAAATCCAATCCTTCTTATGATGAACTACATGATGCATTTAATGAACTACATGATGAATATGTTAGTACAATCAAACAGTTAATTAGTACTAAGAAATTGTTAGAAGAAAAATGCATGTTGTATGAAGAAATCAAACTGGAACATGAGTCTCTTAAAGACATAAATGAAAATCTGAAGAAGGAAACTCATGCACTGCATTGTGATATAGAAAAGTTTAACAGTGGTAAAAACAAGTTAGATATGCTTCTTGGAAATCAAAGGAATCTAAATGAAAAATCTGGACTTGGATATAAACCAAATATGTATGTAAAACAGAATCACAATAAATATGGAATTGGTTATATGCAAAACAGGAATGTTAAACATAATAAGAAGTTAGTTAGATATAAGCATATGCATGATATCTTTACTAAACCAAATCAGAATGCATCCTATGTTGTGTCATGTCACTTTTGCTGTAGAAAGGGACATTTTGTTTTTAATTGTAAACTAAAAAAACTTGCCAACAAAGGATGGAAACAGATTTGGAAAGTAAAAACACAAGTATTTGAAACTAACCCCCCAGGACCCAATCTAAATTGGGTACCTAAAACCAAAACTTAAATTCCATTTTGCAGATATGCTTGACATCCAAGACTCACTCATGGTACCTATATAGTGGATGTTTCAAGCATATGACAGGAGACAAATCAAAACTCTTGTCTCTCAATTTAAAAATGGTGGATATATACAGTATGGTGACAACATAAAAGGTTTGAAAAGCAATTTACTAAGTATTAGGTAGCTGTGTGATAAAGGATTCCAGGTAAATTTTACATCTCAGTCTTGTATACTCGAGCACAAGGAGAATAAAGGCATAAAACTAGTAGGTGAAAGAGTCAATAACATATACATGCTTGATTCTAATGCCTTGCCTGTTAGTACTATTTGCTGTTTATTATTCAATGCTGATGAAAACTGGTTGTGACATAAGAGAGTAGCTCATATACATATAGATAAAACTGAAGTAAAATTCCTGTGAAACATCTACTGAGACATCGATTATCTTGTGACAAACTAGTAAATTAGCTTTATGAAATCGATTGCACAATCGATTTATGACACACAGTGTCTGAACTGTCAAATTCAAAAATATGAACACCGATTGCATAATCGATTTGTACACCCAGACATCTGTAATTGCTGAAGTAGTCATCAAGACAATCGAATGATGCATTGATTGATGTTTTGGATAACAGTTTAAAGAATCGTTTGAATAATTGATTTAGTTTTCCCCAGACCTCAAAAGTGAGAAACTTTTCAAAACTCAAACCCGAGTGTCGATTTGGAAATCGATTGATTCAAAATTTCAAATCCTGCACTTAAATGAATCGATTTGGAAATCAATGCTGAGATAAGCAGTTTTCTGAACTGATATAGAAATCGATTGGGACATCGATTTAGTAATTAAAGACAATTGATTTGGTAATTGATTTGAAATATGACCGTTGTAAATTTTTTACTAGCCGTTGGAAGGCAATAATGACTAAATCGATTCCAGTTCCCCAGCAATGGTAACCCAATCTATTGACCAATCGATTTACATTAAAAGGAACAGTTTACAAATCGATTCTGAACACACAACTCAAGCCCTAAATCAATTTCACCCTCATTTTTCTCCAAATTTCTCAAACTTCTCTGCTGTTTCTCACAACTTTCATCCTTCCAAACCTGCTCTGATACATTGTCTCTGTCAAAAATTCTTTAATCTTGCCATGGCTCGTGTAAAACAAACCTCCTACAAATCTCAATCACCTTATTCTTCATCCAGTGGAACAACTCCTTCACCACCCCCAACGTTCAAAAGAGTTTCTATTCGTACACACAAAATCTTAGCCAAAGATAAGGGAAAAAGCATTGCCATTGAACAGGAGAAATCAAAAAAGAGGAAGGATCCTCCCACTGAAAAGCTAATGGCTGATGCTATGAAGGACACAGCTCCGAAAAAGAAGAAACATATCCCTTCCCCTCAACCAAAGAAAGCTCAACTTGCTAAAGGGAAACAAGCTGAAGAAACTGATTTGCCACCTGCTTTTATCAAACGCAAAATCCATGAAGCACGAACTATGGACTTTGCTTATTTTGACTCAAATGGATTTACATTTCAAAACCATTTGAGATTTCATGGCTTGGAAGCTCTTCTTTCTTGCTCCCATGACCCTTATCCACACTTGATTAGAGCCTTTTATTCAACATTCACTCTAACTGACAACGGATTCAAGGCTGAAGTTAAAGGCAAGAGAATTTCCAAGACTTTTGAAGAATTCTCAAATCTGTCAGGATTGCCCTTTCATGGAAAATCAATTGATGGAAGTTCTGAAGCAGATTGTGTTGATGAAGGCTGAGAAGCTTCAGTAGATAGGCACACGGCTGTACAGGACTTGATGATCGAAGGCTTCGTGGAAACGATTTCACTGCCAATAGGTCAAATGAAGGTCCAACAACGGATGCTTATGTACGCCCTAACCCAAATGCTCGTACCACGATCCGACAATCATGTTGTAGTCCAGAAGCTGGACATTCTACTATTGTGGGGTCTATGCAAAGAGCTCAAGATGAGTTGGGCATGGATTGTGTTGAAGTATATGCTGGAAGCAGCACAAGGCAAACTAGTGCTCCCCTATCCACAACTAGTCACAAAGATTTTGAGACATTTTAAAGTTTCAGTTGTCAATGAAGAATCTTCCAAAACCACCCTCACATTGGAGAATCAATTGTTAATCAAATGCAATGGAAAAGGGTGAACGGCACTTGGACAAGACCTCAGCCAAATGCTAGGGATGGCAATGGGTAGGGTTTGGGTAGGGTCCTATAGTACCCGTACCCATACCCGCAGTTTAAAAAAATACCCATACTCGTGCCCGTACCCTCTTGGGTATCAACTTTAATACCCGTACCCTTACCCTCTGGATACCTTAGTGCCCGTACCCGTACCTATTACCCACACTTTAATTAAAATAAATCGATAAATAAATATTATTTTGTGATTAAATTTAAAAAGAATAAATACCACCTATAGTCCCTTAACTTAATTTCAGTTAACGTTTTAGTCCTTTATCTTTTTTTTTTCTCGATTTTGTCCTTTATTTTAATTTTAAGTGACAATTTAATCTTTTTTGTTCTAAAATGTTAACAATGTTATCCTTTGTTTTACAAAAATTCATCAAAATTTTCAAACAAAACTCATAAATTTAGTTATATTCTTTAATATAAAATAAAATTTATCAAATTTGTAACTCAAATCTTCAAATAAACTCATATTTGTCATGACTTTATTTAAAGATTTAAGTTATAAATTTGATGAAATGGCATTATATTGAGGATGATAATTAATTTTATGTGTTTTGTTTGAAATTTTTGATGAATTTTTTGAAATTTTGTATAAAATAAGGATAAAATTGTTGACATTTTAAAACATAAAAGATCAAATTGTCACTTAAAATTAAAATAAAGGACCAAATCGAGGGAAAGAAAAAGATAAAAGACTAAAACGTTAACTGAAATTAAGTTAAGGGACTATATGTAATATTTACCCATTTAAAAATTATCCAAATATCATAAATTAAATCATAAAATATTATAAACCAAAATATTTTATAACTCAAAATATTTCAAGTGAACACTCGTTACAATACACATTCAAATATCCATAATAATATTTTATGAAGTTGTAAGTCTTACGACAATATTATTTGATATGAGTAAAAATAATTTATAAGTTGCAAGTATAATTATAAAGACACAATTAATAAGATATAATTCTTAGTTATAAAGTCACAATTATTTAACTATTAATCATAATCAAATTCTTAAAAAGTTTGCAAATGTTTATCTTTTGATTTGATCATAAATATTGTAATGGTCCAATGATATTAATAGATATTAAAACATAAAGGAAAATAATTAATTAAACTAAATATTAATATAATAAATAAATAAATAAATAAATAATATATTTATATAAGTGCGGGTGTGGGGCGGGTACTATAGTACCCGTACCTGTACCCATACCCGCTTAATTTTGCGGGTAATTACCCGTCCCCGTGCCCATACCCATTATGCGGGTTTTTACCCTACCCATTGTGGGTTTTTTTTGCGGGTACCCACTGGGTCTGGGTCTAATTGCCATCCCTACCAAATGCTGAACAAGCTCAGCCAAATGCGGAACAAGCTGAGCCAATTGCAGCCAATTCTGAGTTTTTAGCCAAGCTGCTGGAGTTTATGGAAACTCAGGCGGCTCACAACGCTAAAATGGAAGCTTCAAATGCAAGAATGGAAGCCGCTCTGAGTAAGCTTCAGGAAAATCAAAACACAGTTGCGCAGGATGTCGATGTGATACAGGAACATTTAGGCATTAAGCTATCGTTTGAGGATGTTGCTGAAATAGGCCGACAAGCAACAAAAGATCTAAATCCGACTAACTTAGATAGTGTTTAACCTCATGGTGAGGAGACACCTGCTGAGGCTAATATAGCGGTCTCTACCTCTCCCGTAGCTAATAATGAGGAACAGTCCTAGTTTAGGTGTTTAGGATTTTAGTTTCTGTGTTGTTTTGTAAATGTTTTGGTATTGCTTTGTACTATTCTGTTTTTAAATGTATAACATTTTCACTATTCTATCCTATTATACCTTTTTGCATTCAATAACAAAGGGGGAGAAAATGTTACGAATTTAAACTTGTGTTTCCTGTGTTTCCTGTTCTGTTCTGATGCTAATTCTAATACTATGTGCAAATGCATGTTCTGATTTCTGTTCTGATACTAGTTTTGTTCTGATCATATGTGTTATTTGTGCTGATACCAGTTATTTCTGTTCTGATACCAGTCTTTTTAACTGCACGTATTAGTTTTGATACAAGTTTTTGACTTGCATGTGCTAATATCATTACTAAGCATGTGCTGATACCGCTGCTAATAACTTTTATAGCTCTTCTCTGATACTATATTACTGAAGTGATAATGTTTATAGCTCTAATAATCCGATAGCGATTATAGTACTCTGATACTCTGATGCTTTGCATTTGTTTTGTGTTGTTGCAACTTAATGAATCATGCATGCTAAAACTCAGGGGGAGCGTTTAAACAAATTGTAATTATAATGTTAAACCTTGGAATGTAAAACTCAAGTTAAAATTGTATGTTTGTCACTTAAGCAAAAAAAGGGAGATTGTTAGACATAAGTCCTCCTGATTATGATTTTGACATAATTAACAAACATACAATGTTCATGCATCATTTGATAAAACTAACAGTTTGAACCGAGTTATATTTCAGGAAAAACAAGCAATCACTATACACTTGGACACAAGCTTGGAATACAAGGAATCAAGCAAAAAGTAAAGAATGTGCTGGAGAAATATGTAATTTTGCTTAGTGTCATTAGTGGTTGTAGTAGTTAGTTATTAGACTTATCAATGTGATTTCATGCTTAAGTATTTTCCAATCGATTATCGTGTTTCTTGTTTTTCTTGGTTCTTGAAAATATATGAATGAATCGATTTGTCAATCGATTCTTTTAATGCTTAAATCAGAAATAGAAGCAAGTTCATATCTAAATTGATTGGGTAATCGAATGGAAGTGTTTTGTTCCAACAACGAGATCAAAATAATTCGATTACTCATTCGATTCATATTTATTCTCATAATCGATTTGTCAATTGGTTGTAACTCAAACAATTACTCCATTCGATTTGTCAATCGATTGGACTGATCACAGTGACTCCAGTATTTTGCTCCAATCGATTCGTCAATCGATTTGCCTGTTCGTAGTGATTCAGCTGTTTTATTTCAATCGATTTACCAATCGATTCACATAGTTACAGTGGCTCAGCCATTTAGTTAAAAATCAATGTGCCAATCGATTAGGAACTTGTTTCTGATATATGATTAAGCATTTCATTTTCCCAATCGATTACCTAATCAATTAGTCTATATCTTGCAAGTTAAGAAACTGATTTCAATTGATGTCTCAATTGATTTGATTGATCACAGAGACTAAGTATGATAAAAAGCTTTTTCCCAATCGATTTGCCAATCGATTGTTTTAGTAAATGGTTGGCTCTGTGACTTAACAACTCGATTACTCAATTGATGTCCCAATCGATTGGTTGATTACAGAAGTCAAGTCTAATGAAAAAGAGTTTTCTGAATCGATTTGCCAATTGATTTGCAAAGTATTAGCTTGGCTCTGTAAGTTACAACATCGATTTCTTAATTGAAGTAGTAATCGATTGTCCAATCGATTGGTTTATACCCAGAGTTCAGGTTTCACTAAAAATCCTTTAAGTAATCGATTTCCCAATCGATGTACTTAGTGAAAACTCTAATTCTGAGTCAAGCAATCGATTGCACAATGGATTTAGCAATTGACTTGCTAATCGATTTGTTTACTTGTTAATTTTAAGATTTCATTTTTAATTTGGCAAATACTTAAGCATGAACAAGAGGACTTATGTCTAACAGCCTGAGCCTTGCATTTTTATTAAATAGACCAGGCTATAAGTAGGTGAGGCCATAGGCCCCCACGAACGGCATAGCCTATTCCCATCCCTACCTATAACCCATAGTCCCTGTATCAAAACCAGGCTTTGATAGAAACCAATAATTCTGATCAGATTATGTGTGCAATGCCACACCTCTAACTTTACTCCTAAATAAAATTCAAATTTTTATTAGTGAGGTTTATTATTTAAAATTAAGTAGTTAATTCTCATTATTAGAATATATTAATTTCAATCTATATTGTCAGTATATAATTTTAGGGAGAAAACATAAATTCATACAAAATCAAATTGTAAAACTAGAAAAAATGAAAATGAAAAAATATTCAAGATTTAGGCTTTCAAAATCACCCATCGTGACACTAGATGTCTGAAGTGAGCACTTAACCAGCCTCAACCTTCTTGCACGTAGTCTTCTTTGTTCTGATGCGACTATTTTTATTCACATTTCTTTTAATTTGATCTCCGATTAGGGTCTTATTTAGTAAATGAGAAATAAAAAATTACTCAATTTATGGGAAACTTAATCAATTTTAACGTTCAATTAATGATTTTCAATTTTTAAAGAGTGATTACCACTTTTGAAAGATATTCATCCAAAATATATAGAGGATGTTGATTGTTAAAAATTTTATAAAATAATGCTTCTAATGTGTTGAAAATTTTGAAAATATGTGATATATTTTGTAACTTGAGCGGTTTCTTTTTCTATAGTTTTTTATTGTGATTTTTTTTATCATATATAAAACATCAATAACTGAAAATGTTTTGCCGACAACATGTTTCTCCACTTGTATGTTTGGCCATTGTTAAGCTCATTTTATGGTGGGTAGGCAAGTGTTGTTCAACCCCACAATATATTATATAACGTTATATCGATCAAGTTTATATAAAGAAATATGAATTGTAGATAAAATTTATTAAATTAAATTTAACTTTTTATAGAAAAATTAGTCTTTTATTTATTTATCAAAATAAAATAATTGTTCAGTTCTCTTGCTATTTTCGCTCTTTTATGTGTTAGATAATTAGTTTTTCTTTATTTTTTCAACGAATTTTAGTTTGAGTTTCTTCTAAGACGGCTCAATCATATATTATTAGATTGATAGGTGTGTAATTGGAAAATTAAAGTGGCGCAGCGTGATGGGTCCATAACCCACATGTCCCTATATTGAAACTGGGCTTTGATAAAAAAATAAAAAAAGTAAAAAAAAAAAAAAAAAATTCAATACATTTTTTAACTTTTATTATCATACTCTATCTTTTGTCACACTATTCGAAACTAATATTAAAGGCATGTTATTGTTTATATCATATTTAATTAATGTATGCCATGCGGCACTTTTAACTTAACTCCTAGATTAAAATCGAATTTTCAATAGTTAGGTTTAGTTTTTAAAATTATGTGGATAATTCTCATTACTATAAGATATTAATTTCAATGGATATTGTCAGTATACAGTTTAAGGGAGAACACATAAATTCATACAAAATTGAATTGTGTAGAACACAATCCATTCAGCAATACCTCATCAAAACCATGGCATGATCCCCATGTGGGGTGAAAATGATTCGCAACATTTTACCTTTTATTTCTCAAGGCAATTCCAACGATAGATATTTTGTATAATCTCATTTTAGCTCTAGCAGCTTACTTCATGAATGAGAAGTTTGAAATATTTCAATTAGTGAGTGTCACAACCTTGAATTTGGTGGTATTCAGAAATATCATGTGGTGCATTTGGATCTAAAGGTGAAAACTACTTGTGCATAGTATCCAATAAAGCTGGATCATCTATTCTACATGTCATTAACAAATATACTCGGTTAATGGTTTTTGGTTTTTTTTTAAGGAAGTGATTATACTATCCAAAGAAATTGATCGATTGTCATTATAAAGAGATTGATTATTGTAAATTAAAATTTAAATCACACTTGCAATGTGTTGCGTGTCTTTAGATAACTTTTTGTATTGTCACGTTATCACAAGTAAAATTCAAAAATATATTATTTTTGAGTAACTTAGGAGATTTCTTCTCCGATAAGTGTTCCCAGGAGATCCAATTCAAACTTTTCTCACTCATTCATAATTGGAAAAAATGAGAATAAAAAAATATTCAAGATTTGCACCTTTCAATATAGATGTTTAGTATAATATCATGTGTAGCATTTTGATTTAGTTGTGAAAATTCATTGCACATCACCAAACTCGCTCTCGCACCCTATATTTCATTGAGAAATATACTCAATTAATGATTTTTAATTTTTACAAAGTGATTATCACTTTTGAAATATATTCATCAATAATATATAAAGAGGATATTGATTGTTAAAAATTTTGATAAAATATTACTTCTAATGTGTTGTTTTTATTGATATAACATTGTGTATAATTTCATCATCACTTCAAAAATTTGAATATTTGTGATATATATTTTAATTTGAGTGGTTTCTTTTCCATAAGTTCTTTATTGTGATCTTTTTTATCATATATAAAACATCAATAATTGAAAATGTTTAACCGACAACATGTTATGCCACTTGTAAATATGACCAGTGTGAAGCTCTTCTTCTATTGTTCGGCGAGTTTTGTTTCATCCCACAATACATTATATAACGTGATATCGATCAAGTTATATATAGATATATGTTTTGTAGATAGAATTTATATATTAATATTTCATTTTTTAGAGAAAAATTAGTTTTTATATATTAATTAAAATAAAACAATTGTTTTGTTCTCTTGTTATTTTCGCCATCTTATGTGTTAGATGATTAGATCTTTTTCAACGTATTCTAGTTTGAGTTTCTTATAAGACGGATCAATCATATATTATAAGATAGATAGGTGTGTAATTGAAAAATGCGTGATTGATCCATAACCCAGAGGTCCTTGGATTGAAACTAAGTTATGATAAAAACAAATATTTTCGATATATTTTGAAAAAATTACTAGCAACGAATATCTTTTGTCATATTACTTGAAACTATAATACTATTGACATACTATTTTCAATAGTGAGGTTTTGTTATTAAAATTATGTGGCTAATTCTCATTACCATAAGATATTAATTTTATTATATATTGTCAGTATACTCTTTCAGGGAGAAAACATAAATTCTTACAAAATGGAATTGTGTAGAACACATTCCCTTTTTATCTATGTTAAATCATAATTTGTTCGGTAATTGATTAAATGGAACGAGTGGTTTAATGCATAAATAAAAATAATAATAATAATAAAATAATAATAATAATAATAATAATAATAATAATAATAAAAAACTGACAAATACTCTTAATTATGTCATTCAGCTCTCTCTTGTTACTATTTGACAACAATTTTAATGACATACTTTTATTTATTGCAAATTTAATCAATGTGTGCAGCGCCACACCTTTCAATAGTGATGTTAGTATACATTTTTATATTACGAAGATGGTTCAAATATAAGAAGTAATAGTTAGTTATAGGGAGAAAACGTCAATTCTAACCAAATTTATGTGTGTATAACACATTCAACTTTTGTCTATTTGAAGTCTTGGTTTGGTAGGTGGTGGATTATAATAATATTAATTTGGTTGTCTACAATTATATCACGTGGTGCATTTTATTTTGTTTCTGAATTTAAAAAGAAATTGTAAATTACACTATAATTAATTTACAGTTGTAAATTTTCGATTTTAAATATGAAACAAAATATTTAACTTAACAATATCAATGTTTTGTCAATTGAATTAGAGTTTAAAAAAATTATATGATTTATTTTACTCTAAAGGTGAATTAGAGTTTAAAAAAATCATATGATTTATTTTACTCTAAAGGTAAAAATTATCTGTACATATACAATAAATCTCGATTATGCGCATTCTATATGTCGTTGAGAAACGTATTAAGTTTTAATATTTCAATAGTTT
>JBBPBT010000670.1:3647804-3764579 GCA_037974875.1 Cicer bijugum
TATTAAATCATAGCTTTCCATTTCAATTTGCAAAACTATTCCTTTTTCTTTTTTTTTTTTCCTTTTTTTATCTCATAACTTTTCCCTTGTTTTATTATTAAATTTTCATATTTCTCAACCTTTTATAATTTTTTTTGTCTATTTTTAAAAGAAATTGTCTAAGTTCACCGGTATCAATGAATGACGAATCACCAAATATATATCTTTATGTATATTAATATTAATTCTCAATTCTTAAATAAAAGAGTATACATTAATAAAATAATTTACAAATACATTGTTTATATTTATCTACGGATTCAAAGTATTTTCATGATAATTTATAAATTGTAATGACATGTATTTACTTATTTATATAGCATTTTTTGGACTTGCTTTCTTACAATGTATCATAAGATGTTGCAATGGGGGCTTTATTATACACTGTGATATAGTGGAACTGTGTAGAGACCGTACTTATCCCCTAGGTACCGGGCTTAAATCCCACAGAAGACAAAATTCACTATTTTCACTAGTTCAGATTCTGATTATCTGAATCACTATCATATGGTTCTGATATTGCCTTTAGAACCTTCTTCTTCTTAGATTTCAAGGCTAGAGTTTTGTTCTTCTTCTTGGGCCTAGATTCTTTACCGCTCAAGTGTATAAAGGAAGACTCAAGTGAATAAATTTGTAAACGTAATCTGACCAAATACACACAATATCCTTCTAAAAAAGTTGTTCAAGATCATTTTCAAGAATAAAAGAATTGGTTAAGGGTCACATTATGAAAACATATCTTTTAGAATTATTTTTGGAAGAAATATTTGTTGACCAATCTAGAATGAAGATACGATTCCAAATTCACAAGGGAGTATACTAAAGCCCTAATTTCATCTATAAATAGTGGATCAAGGCTGAAGAAGAAAGACACAACCACAAACAACAAGAACAAACAACAAACTCAGAAATCTTGAAAACCCAAGTTATTGAGAAAAAGCTCAATTTTTCAAGTATTCAATGTTTAAGGTTTTAAGTTATATCAAATCACTCGTTCAAATTTATATAATTCAATGCTTAGTGCTTCGATGTTGGTGCGAAAAATCATTGTATCAAAATGCTTTGTCAGAGGCAAAACTATCAAGTTCCAAACTCTTATAACCCAACCAATTAGTGGCTTTAGTGTTAGAAGATTCATGTTTTAGGAAAAATTCTAAAATAAGATTTGATCCTGATTTATGATTGAAGAAAATCTTTGAGCATGTTGAAAAGAAGATATGGTCAAGATTTGATCAACATTTATCACAAGAAGATATGAATTATTTATAAGAAGATTTGGTCAAGATTTATCTACAACAAAACATGAACAATATCAATCTGAAGACTTTATAAACTAAATCTGAATAAAATACGAACATAATCAATCTGAAGAATTTACAAACTCAATCTGAACAAAATACAAGCATAATCAATCTAAAGAATTTGCAAACACAATATGAACAAAATCAAAACATAATCGAACTAGAAGAAGTGGTACAATTGGATTTATAAATAATGAATAGGCTAAAGAATGTATTATAAAAAATCGAATTATTTTTTAATAAGATCATTGTTGACCAAGTTAGGAATGAAGATACAATTCAGAATCAAACAAGTACTAAATTGAAGCTTTATTTTTATCTATAAATAGATACTCAAGATTGAAGAAGAAGTTTATCGAAAAATCAAAAAAGAGTAAAAGAACTCGAGCTCAAAATTCTAAATTCATCTTAGAGTTTAAATAGAGAAACACCTGTTCGAATGAGAACTATTTTCTAAGCTTTAATATTTTGATGTATTGTGATGTGGTTGAAACGACTATGTGTTGATCATTTGTGTGTTCTTCTTACTTATATTATACTATCAATATGATTTTAAAATTTACCTCATTCGTTGTTTGTGTTTGACTGACTTAACCCTTCGTCTGAAGAATCTCAGTTATTACACGTTAACGAGTCTTGAAGTTCAAGTTTGGTAGAAACCCCTCTATGTTAGGTTATATTGGGAATGAGAGTTATAGGTTGTATTTTGCTTATTTAATTAGAAACGATTTTTTGTATGAAAAGCATACAAGTACTACTAAGTTTTGGAATTAAATTAAGAAACTATAGTTAAATCAAATTTATTGAGATTGCACTTTTCTATAGGAGGAAAAAGACTAAAGTATTCAATTTGTATTTTGAGAAACATGATATTTATTAACTCATAAAAGTTTCCTTTTTTTTTTTAAGGAGTTTTTATTTATCAGTTACAAATTTTAGTAAAATATGATATAAATTATTATGAATATTATTTTGGGGTTTAGGGTTTATTAACTATTTAAATGAATAAATGTTAGGTATTCTTACACAAAAAAGTGTCGTAATTTTTCTAAGCAATAAATATTTTTAAGTAATGCTTTAGATCAAAAATTTGAGGCGTTATATTATGGTATCAGAGTAGGTCTGTCCAATCAGGTCGAGTAGGTCAAGTGTCAGTTTAATGTTAGTAAAATGTTAGTTGTGTCAGTTGTAGTTGCTTGTGAATTGTGTTCATTATTTGATTTTTACCTAATACTATTGGATTATGTGTCATATGTTTTTCCATGAACGTACATGTCTTTTGAATTGATTGCCACCTAATTGGTTAGGTTGCTTGTTATATATTCATTGTTGCTTAACTATTTTGTTTGGTGCATTTGAGGTCCTTACTTGAGTAACCAAGTACTTCTTGAAATTGCCTTATTAATTTTTTGAATTTTATTTGATTTGGATGTTTGCATTGTCTTACTCTTGAAAAATCATGTTGTGATCAACTTCTTAATTGAAAACAATCATGTATCCTTACTTTATGTTAAAAATTAGAAGTGATAACTTTTATTGATTAATTGTGTGTCAGAAAGGCAACTAGAACTCTTATTCCTTATTCCTATATGTGTCCATGTCCAAGAAATGAAAAGTAAAAGACTTTAGTTGGAACAAACACTTTTTGTATTTGGGAGATTGATGAACCAAATTTTCTTGTGGCGATCATTCCCCCAAGACTTATCATTGATCTTTTCCATGAAAGCTTGAGTGTGACGCCTTTCTTATTTCTACTTTTTTCAAATTTTTATTTTCTTCTTGTTACAACTTTTATATTTTTTCGATAATTCAAAATATATGTCTATTGCTAATGATATCCACATAGAATGGTAAGTCATTCGTTTGCGTAGTCATTACTCACACAAAGTCCATCAAAACTAAATACTAGTGACATATCTTTGTCATTTGACGCTATATTAGTGTCATCGAAGCCGACTCAAATTTGACGCTACAACCAAAACCAACAAATCTGACACTATGATCAATCCATTAGAAGTCAACTCGATAAATAAAATAGTCGGTCGTCCAACGTCAAAGTCAATGATTGTCAAGTAAAAAAAGTTGTAGCATTAGTTTCACGGACGCTAAACTGCAACTAAATACTTTTTTTTATGCACCTACACAAATTCTTAAAGAAACATTGAAAATAAGAATAACATATTAAGATTTAAATATATTTTTGGTCCAATAAATTATAGCAGTTTTTAATATATCAAAGACCATTGACTTCAGTCCCTAACGTTAAATCTACATTAAAAAGAAAATAACACTGAGACACGTGACCTTATAAATGCACACCAACATATCATCTTATATGATATATTAAAAATAAAAATGGTTTATATTATTGATTAACACAATCATTAGTTATCTTTTAATAATTAGTATTATTTTATTAAAAAATATGAATAAAAATTAAAATCGGTGTTTAGGGTTTTTTGGAAAACTTGTCTTCTTTCGTGCCACAGCAGCTTCCCAGCTCTTTTTGTCTAACTTTCGATTTGACGTTAGGGATCAAGAATGAAATACAAACAAAAAAAAAATTTGCAGCTCTAATTTTACAAACAAACAAAATTTACAAGAACTAAAATCAAATAATAGTATATTTGCAGGGACCAAAGACATATTTAAACCTTAAATTTTTTATATAAATTGTTATATTGTATTAACAATATAACTAAGTATGTAACAACCTGTTTTTAAAATAAAAATAAAAATCAAATTTTAGAAATAAAGAAAGAAATATTTTTGGATAAAATATGTAAGTCGTAACACAAACGACAAAAGTCATCAATATTTATAAACAACAGAAAAGTTTTTGAAATAAAAATCCAAAGTATTTAAATAGCAAAATACACCGATCCTATGAGACCTATCATACATAGCTCACACCTCTGGGGTATTCTCGACAGACACCTATACAAAAGCACTGCCCCAAGAATTTTAACTCTCCCACATCACATCAAAAAGTGGTACATTGATCCATCAAAACAAAGTCAAGCTGACAATATAAGATATAGCTACAATCTTCTAAAATGAAATAAATACAAGCACAAAAGAAAGACATATGACCCCTATACAGCCATCTAATATGATCATGCTACAAAAAACTACACAACTCGGGTGATCTCCATGCGCCCCACAAGATCCTCCTAACACAACTTTAGTCAGATATGTCTAACTACCTTCCCATCTCTAGGCTACTAACCGGTAGGAAGATCTTGGTTATCATCTGAGGGCAAAGCCCAGATTTCCACAATAATTGTAAATGGTCACCAACAAAAATTAACAAATATCACATATCAATTCAATTTCAAATGCACAAAATAACCTTTCATTTTAGTATACTCCTTGAAAGGGTTTTCATATGTCAAAATGCATTAACGAAACTGCATTGTCGTAGCCGAATACAACTAAGAAAAATGCAGATTTTCAGTTCTAAAATAGCTCTGAATCAATTAACACTTCCCACATTCATAATACCAATTATGAACACATAAGTCACACAAAAGTAATCTCCACAAATTCACACCTCAATCACACATCAAACATTCCTAACATCAATTATGAACACGTAATTACATTGAAACTTAATTAGCCCAAATTCACACCTCAAAACAATTATGACACAATAACAAACAACAACCGAGTAGGTATATACAATAATTATAGTATAACAAACATGACTCGCATGTCAGGAACCCTAATGCAATGCGTATATGCTAATACGCATGATTCCAGAATTTCCAAACCAAAACCCTTCTCGAAGAGGCGTAAATCATAATTGTACAGCCTCTCACAGACCAATATTAATTACCAAGGTGTAATCTCTCACAAATCAGCACGATTTACTAGCGTGCTGTCGATCACAGACCAGCACGACATACAAGAATGCGGTCGCTCACAGACCAACACGATTTTCTAGAGTGAAATCACTCATAGATCATCACATTCTAGAGTGCAATCTCTCATAAATCAGCACGATGCGACAATCCTTGCAAGGATAAGATGAACTAACAATTCACATGGCATCATCTTGTGGTCCATCATGGTCACCACTATCACCATGGCCCCATCGCGGTCACCATGTACTCTGAAATGCATGAGCATACTCTGACTCTTTTTACCATAGTCGTTAAGTTAATGCAACTATTAAAAGATTCCTCATTTTTAATACTCATTTAACACTAACGATTTTTTAAACTTATCAGGTTCAGTTACAAGTTGGAATGATCTCAAGATATTGTTGCTAGAAAAATTCTTCCCTGCCTCAAGAACTGCTTCAATCAGAAAAGAAATATGTGGCATCAGGCAGATTGACAGGGAATCATTACATGAGTATTGAGCGAGATTCAAGAAATTAGTGTCAAGCTGTCCTCATCACCAGATTTCTAAACAATTGCTCATCCAATATTTTTGTGAAGGCTTTCTACCTATGGATAGAAGTATTTTGGATGCTGCTAGTGGAGGAGCACTTGTCTATAAGATCCCAGAAGCAGCAAGGGCTTTGATTGAGAACATGTCCATTAATTCTCAGCAGTTTACAACTAGAAGCAATTCAACAGTGTTGACAAAGGGTCTGAATAAAGTTCAAGCTTCTCCCCACAAGAATTTAGACGGAAAACTTGATGAGCTTACATCTTTAGTAAAAAAATTGGCAATAGGTAAAACCCAATTAGTGGTATGTGGTATTTGCACTTCTCTATAACATCCTTCAGATTCATGTCCTACATTGCAAGAAGATCCAATTGCTTATTCTCCTCAAGCAAATGCAACAAATATATACAATCCTCAAGCCAACTATGATATATCATCTAATAGGTACAATCCTGGTTGGAGAAACTATCCCAACCTGATATGGGGGAATTCATCTGCACAACAACAACCTAGGCAGCAACATCAAAATATTCCGTAACAGTAAAACAACACACCTTCGTTAGAGGACCTCCTTAAGCAGATGACTGTCTTGAATATCCAATTTCAATAAAAAATAGATTCCACCATTCAAAATTTGAAAACAAAGATTGGTCAACTAACCACTTCAATCAATTGCAGACTTAGGGGTCAAACCAATTGCCTGCACAATCAGTAATAAATCCAAATGCTCCCAATGTCAGTGCAATTACATTGAGGTATGGGAAAGTTGTTGAAATACCAAAGGTACCTAAAACTGCAGTGCAAAATAACAAGATGGATGAGGATACTTTGATATCTGAAACTGTTGATGTTGAGCAAAATATACCACTTCATTTTCCTCAAAGGGCAGTGAACATTAATAAAATGGATGAGGCAAATAGGGACAACAAAATCCTTGATACATTTAGGAAAGTGGAAGTGAATATTCCCCTCATTGAAGCAATTAAACAGATTCCAAGATATGCAAAATTACTAAAAGATTTGTGCACACACAAGAGAAGGTTAAAAGGTAATGAAAGAGTAAACATGAGGCGAAATGTTTCAGCCTATGCCTCATAAATGCAAAGATCCAAGAACTTTTTCCATTCCATGTACCATTGGCAATAGTCAATTTGAAAATGCTATGTTAGATTTAGGAGCTTCCATTAATGTTATGCATACATCTATTTTTAACTCTCTTGCTCTTGGACCTTTATAGAGTACATGTGTTACCATTCAATTGGAGAATAGGAGCAATGCTCTCCCCACTGGACTTGTGAAGGTTGTACTTGTTCTAGTTAATGAATTGATATTTCCTGCAGATTTTTACATTCTGGACATGGAGGGAGAGAATAAGTCCAACAAGGCGCCTATCATCTTAGGTAGACCATTCTTGAAAACTGCTAGAACAAAAATTGATGTGCATGTTGAAACTCTATCCATGGAATTTGGTGATAGCATTGTAAAATTTAACATCTTTGATGCTATGATACAACCCATGGAAGAGCATTCTATTTTTCAAATTGAATTACTTGCTGATTTGGTTGATGACACTTACCCCGATATGTTTGCTATTGATTTTCCTTCATTGTCTGGTTTTGATGATACTTATACTTGTGAATTATGTATAAATACTCAATTGTGCTCTGTGTGTGCTGAGATCGAAGGTGTCTTGTAGGTTGATCATTGTGTTGATATTGATATTTCTACTAACATAATTTTTTTTGCAGACTTAGCTTTGACCACTAGTGTTGTACCTTCCATTGAACAACCACCGACTATAGAGCTTAAACCACTTCCTGAAAATTTGAAATATGAACATTGAGAAGGAAGTGGCAAGTTACCTGTGATTATTTCAGGAAAACTTGAAGATGAACAGGAAGATAAACTGTTGCAGATTTTAAGAAAACACAGGAAGGCAATCAGATGGACCTTGGTTGATATTCCTGGTATGAGCCCATCCATGTGTATGCATAGGATACTAGTGGAGGACGGGGTAAAATCAGTCAGGCAGCCCCAAAGGCGACTTAACCAATTAATTTTAGATGTTGTAAAACAAGAAGTGACCAAGCTCTTGTAAGCAAGCATTATATACCCCATCTCTTATAGTCAATGGGTGAGTCCGGTGCAGGTAGCCCCTAAGAAAACTGGACTCATAGTGGTTAAAAATGAAAATAATGAACTTATCCCCACATGAGTGTAGAACAGTTGGATGGTATGCATCAATTACAAGAGACTAAACCAGGCAACTAGAAAAGATCATTTTCCTTTACCATTCATTGATCAGATGCTTGAACGGTTGGCTGGTAAGTCACATTATTGTTTTCTTGATGGTTTTCTGGTTATTTTCAGATCCATAATGCACCAGAGGACCAAGAAAATACTATATTCACTTGTTCTTTTGGCACATTTACCTATAGGAGGATGCCCTTTGGCCTATGCAATGCTTCTGGCACTTTCCAACGCTGCATGATTAGTATTTTCTCTGACTTGATAGAAAATTTTATTGAAGTTTTCATGGATGATTTTACTGTGTATGGTTCCTCATTTGATGCATGCTTGAACAATTTAGATAGAGTTTTGCATAGATGTATTGAAGCTAACCTTGTGCTGAATTATAAAAAATGTCATTTTATTGTTGAATAAGGCATAGTTTTGGGACACGTGATCTCTAAAAATGGGATTGAAGTGAATCCTTCCAAAATTGATGTGATTTCTAATTTGTATTACCCATCTTGCATCCACAAGATTCGTTTTTTTCTTGGCCATGCAAATTTTTACAGGCGCTTTATCATGGATTTCCGCAAGATAGCTCTTCTGCTATCAAATTTGCTGCAAAAAGATGCCAGTATCACCTTCGATGACAAATTCAAGAAGGCGTTTGATTTCTTAAAGGCAGCACTGACCTCTACTCCCATAATCCAGCCACCCAATTGGACCCTTCCTTTTGAAATTATGTGTGATGCAACTAACTATGCAGTGGGAGCAGTCCATCCACAAAGGGTTGGTAAGGTTGCCCATGTTATTTATTATGCTTATAGGACTTTAGATTATGTACAAGCTAATTATACTACCACTAAAAAGGAACTTTTTGCTATTGTTTTTGCACTTGATAAGTTTAGATCATATTTGTTAGGTTCGAAGGTAGTTGTTTTTACTGACCATACAGATTTAAAGTTCTTGTTGAAGAAACCAGAAGCAAAACTGAGATTGATCCGATGGATGTTGTTACTCCAAGAATTTGATTTAGAGATTAAAGATAAGAGTGGAACTGAAAATTTGGTGGCATATCATTTGAGCATAATAGAAATGGATGAGGACCCCATCCTTATTCAAGATGACTTCCCTGATGAGCAGCTGCTAGTTATTGATTTAGTCAATTATGTAGTTGTTGGAGTCTTACCTGCAGATGCATCCCGAACACAAAGACACAAACTTAAAGTGATTCCAAATACTATGTGTGGGATGATCCATATCTGTGGAAATTCTGTAGTGACCAGGTGATTAGGCGATGTATTTCCCACCATGAGGCTCAATCCTTTCTTCATTTTTGTTATTCCTCTCAAACTGGAGGACATTTTGGTCCTCAACGGATAGCTAGAAAACTCTTAGACTCGGGTTTCTTTTGGCCCACTTTGTTTAAAGATGCTTTTGAGACTTAACAAACTTGTGAACAATGCCAAATAGCATGAACATCAATCACTCGTAGGAGTGAGATGCCGCAACAACCTATGCTTTTATGTGAAGTATTTAATGTGTGGGGCATTGACTTTATGGGTCCTTTTCTTGTATCTTTGGGTTATGTCTATATTTTACTAGTTATTGATTATGTTTCAAAGTGGGTGGAAGCAATACCCACTAGGACTAATGATTCTAAAGTTGTTGCAGGTTTAATCAGATCAAACATTTTTTTGCAGGTTTGGAATACCCCGAGCCATCATAAATGATCAAGGCACTCATTTTTGCAACCGTACCATGGACGTTTTTCTTTGGAAGTATGGGGTTGTGCACAAAGTTTCTACACCTTATCATCCCGAGACTAATGGGCAAAGCTGAAGTCTCAAATAGGGAAATCAAACAGATCTTAGAAAAGATGGTGCAGCCAAACAGGAAAGACTGGAGCCACCGACTTGAAGAAGCTCTTTGGGCTCATAGAACAACCTACAAAACACCAATAGGGATGTCCCCTTATCGACTTGTATTTGGTAAGGCATGCCACTTACTAGTGGAAATAGAGCATCGTACTTATTGGGCGGTCGAGAGTTGTAACCTTGAGATGGAGAAAACAGGTTTGAAGAGAAAGCTTCAATTGCAACAACTTGAAAAGCTTAGACTTGAAGCTTACGAGAACTCTCATATCTATAAGGAAAAAACTAAGTGCTTTCATGATAAGATGATTTATAGGAAGAAATTTTTCATTGGCCAAAAAGTTTTATTGTTCAACCCCCGTTTGAAAATTATGGCTAGGAAATAAAAATATTGAGTTAATAAAATACTCTAAACTTTTTTCTTTTTAAACTCAGTTCAAGAGTAATTAAAAGAGTAACATTTTAAACTAACCATTTTTAATTTCAATCTATCTTTTTGCTCTAACTCTTTAACTTAGTTAAAATTTGAACTTTTTCGCAACCTTAACAACTCTAAATTTTTCTGTAAATTTTCAATTTTAGTTCAAACTCATTTATTTGAAAATAACTCATGACACTTTAATCTCTAATCTATGTGTTCCTCCCAACTACCTTATCACTCCCTTGTTCATATTAATAATATTTAATAACGTTTAATCACGAAACATGCCTCAAATTCGCACAGCTCTCATGCTAGTTTGAGCATAAAAAATATTGTCTAGTTCAACACAAGGAAGTGCACCAGGTCATAACAGAAAGATTATCATATCGAATAATAACCAATCATCTATTCAAGTGTTGAAGGATCAAAGAAATGTAGCATAATCTGATCAAGATAAAACACATCATCTAACCAAGTCAAGAAGCATCTTATGACCAAGCATTAATTAAAACTTCATTTGGTCAAGTTTGACTATCAACTTACAAGGGATCTCATATTAAATTCAAAGCATGAGCAATTCCTGACTTTGAGGAATTCTTCACAAAATAGACAAAAGGCAAAAGACTTTAATTGAAATATCTGTCATATAGCATTAAAAAAAAGCAATTCAAAATTTCAAAAAGAATTTTATTTGAACCAAATATTAATCAAAATATTTATCAGTACATATATCATACATGGCCTCAACATCAGCCCCAGAGTGTAAATCAAAATAAAACTGAACCATTAAATTACACTATGACCAAATGCAATTATACACCACCTTCAACACCATCATACATTCGTATATACTATTACGAACCAAATTCACTAACTTCTTCCTCTCATACTAGTATCATCACACATTAATCATCCATCAATCACACATATAGAGTCCCTATATGCAAACTAAGAATTTTATTTGAACCAAATATCAATCAAAATATTTATCAGTACATATATCATACATTGCCTAACATCAGCCCCAAAGTGTAAATCAAAATAAAACTGAACCATTAAAAGTTAGCTCACAAGCACCGTAGTGTGAAGAGGAGTAATTTTCCCTCCTGACACTTATCGAATGGAAGCTTAAATCTAGAAGATAAATGAAGATTTATGTTTGGTTGTTTTGAAAACCACTAACACAGTTTTCCTTTTCTTTTGAAACATAAAAGAAATAAGAAGGAGAAATGAACTCACGAGTTGTAGGAGAAAATGTTTCAGCTTTCTATTTGTTCACCTCTTTGCCTTCTTCTCTCTCTCACACACACATATATATAAAATCAATCCATAAATATTTAAATACTCTTACATATATCAGTTCACTCACATTTCAATCTATTTTGATAAAAATATCTACTCACGTTGCAACTCAATTGACAGAAAAAAACTTTTTTTAGCAACAAGTGACATTTTTAAAAAAACTGTTCGATATTAAATTTTTCGTAACGTAAATAAATTATTCTTCGACAAATAATTTTAATCGGATCTCAATATATATATATTAATCATATAACAAATTCTAATAAAATATAATTTTAGTCCTTAATTCTCAAAATAAAATAAAATTGAGCTAAATGCCTCAGCAATTTAACACAAAACACACTAAAATTGCATAATTTAGAATTTAAAAACTAAGAGTCTTATAGAGTACACCATAAAATAACAAAGTTTTGTTATAATACTTCAAAATAACTATAAAGTAATATGAAACTACAAATAACAAAGTTATCCAAAAATGAGAGTATTGTCCCTGAAGACTTTGTCTACAAATGAGTATTGTGCCTCTATCCAGCTCATAAACACCATCTCCAAATGTTTCATCAATTTATGTTTGAACTTCACTCAAATTTAGATTTCCTTTTGTGCATTGTTTAAAATAAATTAACAGGATACAAATTTCTTTAAAGATTATTAGACTACAAATAAAGTCATAATTATTGGACTACAAATAAAATCAAGACTATATAGAAATGTAAAGACAACTTGGAATCATCATATTAACATTCCGTTTTAAATTTTAATAACTACACCAATAGTTTTTCCCCTAAGCAACTTGGACAGCATAATGAAAACTATAAACTAGAAAGAAAGAAAAAATCACTATAAAACAAAAGCACCAAGACCACTGGTTCTTATTTCATTATCAGCCATTATCTCAAGGACTTGCACTAGATAGTTAGGATAAGAAATGATTTTATCATCTCTATAATTGATTTTATTTATGTGCACCTATCTAGTATACTATTCTTGTGGAAAGAGAAAAAGCATACTCTGCTCGAATAATTATGAGTATCCTCCATGATTATTTATCATTAATTAGGCCAAAACAAATGTAAACATTATCAAACATAACAGAACGAAAAGGAAAGGGTGCACTGGCTAATGTAATGGATTTGAAATATTTATGCAATCGGAGTCACCACGATAAAAAGTTCTATTAGTTTTTAAGTCCGATGTCTACATCACTAACATATAAACAACCAGAAAGATAATAAATTCGAATTTAATACTTACAAGCTCAAGTTAGACATCAATATGAGTCTTGTAGTACGAGGTGTGGATCATTTTACTTCTTATTGAAGTTCAATGGTCTTATTTTGATCAGAGACATTGTACAATTTTGCACCTTCCATGTAAGTTGAAAGATCAGTTCAGACTTCCTTACCTAAACATATTAAAACTTAAGAAACAAACCAAACCTAACAAAACGTAAACAATTTGTAAACTAGACATAACTCACCAAATATAAATAAGAGTAACAATAAGAACAATCAACTTGTAAACACTACGCCAAAAATGACATCTAACAGCGCCCCTTTTACAGCGCTTGCTAAACACAAACGCTGTTGTAAATATATTTTAAAAATAACGGAGCCTTTTACATCGCTTTTGATGACAAGAGCTGTAAAAGAAACGCTGTTGTAGGTCATATAACGTTTGCGCATAACGTTATAAGGCTTTTACAGCGCTTGTCAAAAAAGCACTGTAAAATGAAGCGCTTTCGCGTATTATTTTACAGCGCTTTTTTCACAAGCGCTGTAAAATACATGCGCTTTCAAATAATTGAACTACCTATTACAACGCTTTTTCAACAAGCGCTGTAAAATACATGCACTTGCAATAAATTTAACTACCTAATACAACGCTTTTTTCACAAGCGCTGTAAAATACATGCGCTTTCATTGAATTTAACTACCTATTACAGCGCTTTTTTCACAAGCGTTGTAAAATACATCTTTCAAATAATTATATACGTCGGAAACCCTCATATCCTCTACATCTTTCAAATAATTATATACTTTGGGAAACCTAATATCCTCTACGTACTGTGCGGCCATCTACGTTGTCTGAGGTATTTTTTAATTTGTTTTTGTCAAAAAATCTTTAGTTTTTTAATAATTGAAAACTAAAAATTGTTATATATATATATATATTAAATCTCTTCTACACATATATACCACATGATCTGTTATGTTTTGAAATTGTCAAAAATTGTCAAAAACTCATACCACATGATCTGTTCTGTTTTGATATTGTTAGTTGATATTGGTTTCTTTTTGAAACTTGTTGATATATTTTGAAATTGTAACTGCATTTATATAGGTGGTATAATATAGATAGGAAATGGATGTCAGCCAATCGATTGTCAAAAGAGTATGAAATTGGAGTGAAGGAGTTTGTTGAGTTTGCAGTGAAGAATGCAAAAGATCCAAATAGAGTAGTTTGTCCTTGTTTAAAATGTTGTTTTGGAAAACGTGTTAGAGAAGATGAATTAGAAGGACATCTAGTATGTAATGGAATTGATCAAAGCTACACATGTTGGATATGACATGGTGAGAAAAAAAAGGAAGCATTAATTTTGAGAATAGTTCGACATATGCTTCAACTGACTTTGATACAGATACATATGAGCCGGACCGAGTTGATGAGATCGCAAAAGCAGTTGAAGAAGATCTTCGAGATTGTCCTAAAATGTTTGAAAGTTTGTTGAGTGATGCAGAGAAAGAATTATATAATGGTTGTACTAAATTCACAAGACTGTCGGCGATATTAAAGTTGTACAACTTAAATGAGAGTAATGGATGGTCTGATAAAAGCTTTACAGAATTATTAACACTCATAAGATATGTTTCCAGATGATAATGAACTTCCTAGTCGAACCTACGAGGCTAAATGAATTTTGTGTTCTATTGGCATGAGTTACGAAAGGATTCATGCGTGTCCTAACGATTGCATTTTATTTCGAAATGAATATGAACTACTTAAGGCGTGTCCGAAATGCAATGTCTCTCGATATAAGAAGAAAGAATCTACTCCAGCAAAAGTCGTGTGGTATTTTCCTATCATACCAAGATTTAGGCGCATGTATCGCAGTGAAGAAGATTCAAAACACTTGAAATGGCATGCAGATGAAAGAATTAGAGATGGAATGTTTCGACACCCTGCAGATTCCCCACAATGGGCAAAAATATTAGAAGCTTTTGGAAGCATAAGCCTTTGTGGAAGTTGAGTTTATTCGCATTAAATATGGCATAATTGAATCATTGTGATCTAGCAGGAACAATTTCTTAATTGATTTGAATTGCCTTTACTTTCAAATACAATTGTAATTGTTATCCATATTCAAACAATATTTTAAATGTTATAGGTGTGTTTCAATTGTTTCTTTAGGGGATATTATTTTAGGGAATATTATAAGTGCAGGAGCATGAGAGGTTGCTTTGCTAGGAAGCATCTTGAGAAGTGATTGAAGAACCTACCAGGCTAGTTGTTGTCTAAGAAGGCAAGCATAACCAGTGATTCAATTAGGGCTTAAGTTTTTGGCTTTTGGATAGCTTGGTTGATGAGTCTTTATTTTGATGAGGGGTGGGGGATAAGGGTCTTTAGTGAAGTGCATGTTTATGTAAATTTGGACAATATTAAACCCAAATAAAACAAACACAAAAATAACATACTGATGCCTTTTACAGCGCTTTTTAAAAAAAACACTGTACAAGGCCCTTTTAAAAATAAAATAAAGAGACATTTTATAGCGCTCTTTTTAACAAGCGTTGTAAAAGGCCTTTTAAAAATTAAATAAAGATACATTTTACAGCGCTGTAAAAGACTCTTGTAAAAGAACCTTTTAAAAGCGCTTACATTTACAAAGTTCACTTAATTCAGATTCGAACCGAGACCTTCCAAGTGTGAATTCTAGGGGCTAACGCTCAAGAGTAACTAATATTAATTAAAGTTATATTTTAAAGATTAAAATAAATGTACCTAATAAAGTAAAAAAAAGAAGTTATATTTGTGTCTGATGGAGACCTTTTACAACGCTTATTGGGAAAAGTGCTGTAAAAGAGCCTTTTAAAAAATTAAAAGCGCTGTAAAAGGCTTTAAAAATAACATTCATCAGACACCTAACAGGACCATATCTAACAGGATTTTCTTCAAACACCTTGTACGCATTTTTCACAAAAACACATTGTTAACAGACTCTTTAACAAAAACACATTGTTAACAAAAATATCAGACTCAAACCCATTTTTTTGCAACATGGCAATGAACCTGAAGATCAAGTTTCGATTTAAGAAGGAATGTAAAGAGATACAAAGGGTGTTGAACCTGAAGAACAAGTTTCGATTTCAGAATGAAAGGGAATGTAAAGAGATAAAAATGGTGTTGAGGTGGAGATTGAATTGTTTGGAGGTTCAGCATAAAAGGAGTAAGCTTTGATGTTTGTGAAGAAGATGCATAAAAGGAGTTTGGTGAAGAGGAAGAGTTTAAAAAATAACATAACAAAACACAAAAATAACATAAAAAAACAATAAGGCCTTTTACAGCACTCTTTTAAAAAAGCGCTGTAAAAGACTGTTAAAAAAAACATTCATATAACATAATAAAACAAGGAGGTCTATTACAGCGCTTGTTCAAATAAGCGCTGTAAAATAGTCTTTTAAAAATTAAATAAAGAGACCTTTTACAGCGCTTATTTGAACAAGCGTTGTAAAAGGCTTTAAAAAAACATTATATAACATTCTCAATCAATGAGGTCTTTTACAGCGCTTATTTTGGAAAAGCGCTGTAAAAGATCCTTTTTAAAAAATTAAATAAGGACGCCTTTTAGAGTGCTTTTCTAACAAGCGCTGTAAAAGGCTTAGGCCTTTTAGAGCGCTTTTGGAAAAAGCGCTGTAAAAGGGTTATAAAAAAGCGCTGTAAAAGGGTTATATATATAATAGTAACAACTTCAGTTTCCTCTTCATTACGTAAACTACACTATCATCTCAACCTTCATCGTTCTTCTCTTCTTTTGCAAACCCTATAATCCCGTCCATTACGAACTGTATTTCCACGATCATCTCCTTCATTTCGAACCTTATTTCCATCCAAGATCATTTCGAACCTTATATTTTCATTGAAATACGTAACCCTCATTACGTATTTCTTTAAACCGTTTTTCTGTGAACCTTATTGCTGTGAACTTTCTACGTTCGCTCTTTTCTTTGCATTTCATCTTTCTTCGAACCATTATTCAGGTATTGATGTTATTAATTTTTTGTAATCATTAAAATTCATGTTGAGCTTGTTTAAAATATAGATACTGATACATGTTGAGCTTGTTTAGAATAATGCATGACGCATGATGAGCTTGTTGATGTTATACTAAACTGCATGTTGAACTTGTTGTAGTTAAATGGATACAAACAAAGATTTAGAATGTCAAAATGAAGAAGTTGGCACCACTAAGACTTATGAAAATGAAGTCAAACGTGGTGCAACTATAATGCAAAACGCGATTAAAGCAAGGAGCAATGGCACCAAGTTTGAGGTTATACTATACTATACTTTGTTTGCTGTGTATTTTTTTTATCTTTTTTTTAATAGCATGTACTTACTATATGAGTTTATTAGGTTGGCTGGAATGAGAGTGGTCAGCCAATTGACCCCAACAGCTCTATGTTTGTAAGCTATATTGGGGCTGTTGTTCGTCAAAATATCCCAATAACGATTGACGATTGGAGAGATAAGGCGTTGAAGGATGCCAAAGATATAATATGGAATGACATTCAAGTAAATTTTTTGATCCAATCTTTTGTCATTTATAATTTTTTTCATTAAAATACTTTACTTATAATTTTTTTCATTGCAGACGACTTTTGTCCTTGATGAGGGACGAAAGAGTTACGTTTTGAGAGTTGCTGGGAAAATCCATCGGGGATTTAGATCGCATCTCTCAAATTTCTATCTAAAAGATAGAGAAGGAAATACAACTGCTGAACCTCCAAAAATATATCAACATTATATATCAAATGATGAATTGAAAGCATTTGTTTCCAAATGTTCTGACCCCGCGTTTGTCGTAAGTGATTAATTTATTAGCATTTGTGTGTTTTATTATTCATATTCGTAGCGTATTTTAAATTTTTACATAATTGCTATTTTTTTATATAGAATATTAGTAAGGCAAATTGTGAGAGGTCAAGCAATCCAACGCACCCATACGAAAAAACACGTATGGGATATGCACGTCTAGAGCAAAGACTTGTAAGTAATTAAACATCACTTTTATATAATGAGGGAATTTGTATTATAAACTATAGTTTCTAACTAATATTTTTATTATGATCTTAACGAATAGCGACAAGACACCCAATCCGATCAACCGTTGGGTCGTCATATCTTGTGGAAGGAAGCTTGTGTAAATAAGGATGGAGTGGTTGATAACGAAAATGTTCAAAATGTAATAGAACTTTGTGTAAGTATATTATGACTTTCATATTTTTCAATATTGTATTTATCACTTGAATACTTTTTAATATTGTATTTTAAAAATGCTATTGAACTTAACTTTTTTAATGTTACATGTATTTTAGGAGACTATCGAACAAAGTTCTGAAAATGAAGAGGGCAACAAGGCTAGTTGCAGGGATATTCTGGGTAAAGTTTTTAATGTCTTTGAGTATTCCGGTCGAGTTAGGGGGAAAGGATTTGGCGTAACTCCCAAAATCTTTTTTCCTCAAGAGAAGCGCCAAAATCCTTCCAACGAGGAAGTATTAGAGAAACTCAGAATCCTATCAGAGCAAGTGGCACTCTTGGTGAATACGAATAAAGACAAGCAACTTCCGGATCAACTCCAACGTGAAATACAAATGGAGAGTGAAACCGCGAGTTGCAACGTCGGTTTGAAAAGTATTCCCGAGGTAATTAATTACTTACTTGCTTATGTAATTACTTATGCATTAAACAATATTATATATTAACTGTACTTATTTTTTAACTATTGATTTAGGGTGTCACTTCATGTTTCCTATACTTGTCCTCGCCTACTCATCGGAAGGTGGGAAAAGGAAAATTGTACAATACTTTCGGAGAAGTATTGCACAATATTCCGATCCCTGCGGGCCATGTCAAAGTATCGCCTATTGTTGCTTTCGAACCAACTGCACTGTTGCCGATACCGGACAACGATGGAGATATGCAGATATTGAGCGACGCGATTGGTAGTTACGTGGCATGGCCCACAAACCTTGTTGCCCTCGATAAAAGGCCTCCCAGAAACGAATCGGTTACATCTCCCGAAAAAGTTTGTCACATTTATTGCATAAGGTTTGTCAATTTTTTCAGATTCAATAAACTAACATTTAACCTCATTTTTGTAGGTCCAAATAAATAAACCACCCGCACATCCAAAAAAAGGCAGCAAACCTCACAAATTGGAGGTTAATAGAGCTGCCAAATCACAAAGGCTGCTGGGTAATAAAGCTGCCGAACTTGCAGTAAGAAAAAAACTGGATCGGGGAAAATCGGTCGCCGCCGCTGCTGCTCCTAAAATAAGTCAGCCATGCCTTGGTAAATACGGGGCGTGTCTTGACATCCAAGTAAAAAAGAACATGGGCAGCAGCGACGATTCGCACATCGTACCCGTGAATAAAGATATATTCGGAGATGATTATGAGGAATTTCTCGAAAAAGAGCACATATACGAACTTCTCGAACATAAGGAGCTTAGTGCTACTGTAATGTGCTTGTACATAAGGTAAAAAATACTTTTAATTGCATTTATTGGTAATTAATTAAATGTATTGGTAATTAATCTAGTTTAAAATTTTCATTGAAGGTTTTTGTATGAGAAGGTCGTGTGCACGAAGAAATTGTCAAATAAATACTCATTCTTGTCTCCGCATAAGTTGCCGATGTGGAAACTCGATCCAAAAAATGTAAAGAAATACATTGTAGATATGTTATTAGGAAATATAGAAAAGGATAAATTGTTCTTCGCACCATATAATTTAGGGTACGTAATTTTATCTTTTTTAATTGATGAGATTTAATTTAGTTGTTTATAAACAAAATTGCTTAACCAATTTTTTGTTGTTGAAGGGTACATTGGGTGCAATTTGCAACCAATGCGGTCTCTGAAGTTATATACTATTTGGATCCCGTGCATGACGATTACAACAAACACTCCGAAATAAAGACTATGTTCGACACGTAAGTAATATTCGTTTATTTTTGTTACACATATATATAAATAAGTGTTTGTTCATGCTAAAATAATCACATTTATTCATTCGATAGTGCATTAAAAGTTTTTCGAGCTCAAAGAGGTGCGACAGTGTCGAAGCAAAAGTCTAATAACATTACATGGATTCCAATAAAGTGCCCTCGTCAAACAAACAACATCGACTATGGGTACTACGTATTGAGATTCATGAAGGAGATTGTTGACAAGAATAAAACTATTATTCCAGAAACGACACGATATTTTGATTATATGATTTTCATATATAAATTATCTATATATTTGATACTAACTTAATATAATATGTTCAATTTTTATATTGCAGTACTTTGACAATTCCAGTCCATCATATTCTGAGCAAGATCTGATGGAATTAAAGGAAGAATGGTGTGAGTATGTGCTTGAAATGAAAATTATTTGATTTTCTGGAAATAGCATGCTGCTGGGCAAGGGATCTGAATATTATATGGTGCATATTCTGTGTATTTTTTTAGTTATTATATGTATATGATCATAGGACAATATATAAACATGCATATGAATATGTTGTAAATTAGGTTCAATGTATATGTAGTTACTTATGTTGTAAATTACTGTGTTACAGGGTAATATATATGTATCATATTGTGTGAACTGCTTATTGTAAATTACTGTTACAGGGTAATATATATGTATCATGTTGTAAATTACTGATTCTGGTTGTGTTGTGTTGTGTGAACTGGTTCAAAATAATTCTGGATAAAAAGATAAAAGACAACGCTTTATAAAAAAAATGCCATAAAAAACTAAAAAGCGTTTTTCAAATATATGCAGGGCTTTAAAAAAAAATACACATTTTACAGCGCTTTGGTGAACATTTTACATCGCTTTTTGTATAAAAGCGCTGTAAAAGGTACACCAAAATATGAATTATGAGTATGCCTTTTACAGCGCTTTTTATACAAAAGCGCTCTAAAAGGTACACCAAATATATAAATTATGGGTATGCCTTTTACAACGCTTTTGATAAAAAGCGCTGTAAAAGGTACATCAAATTTATGAATTATGGGTATGCCTTTTACAGCGCTTTTTGAAAAAAGCGCTGTAAAAGGTGCATAACAAGCGCACGTTATATTTACATGATTTACAACACTTTTTTAAAAGCGCTGTTGTATCTTTTACAACGCTCAATTCCACAACATTTTTTTTTTGAAAAAGCGCTGTAAAAGGCTATTTTTGGCGTAGTGAAACTAGACAATATTGGATCTTTTATTTAGGATATGCCACAAACTTTAAACAAGAAGAAGATAAAATGGACGACGATGAAAGTTGTGCAAATAAATTTCAAAATGTGTATTACACTAAGCTTGAGATTCAATTCAGTACGACCAATTTAAGTATATTGAATGCAAACGAATTAACATGTAAATCTCCTTTAGGATACTTTGAATTCCTTGACGTGAATTGCACATTTTCATCAAACATATAAATCAATGACATTTTACAAAATAAAGTTAATTCATTTACTCTCGTGCACTAGAGAAAATAATAAATTAATCATAAATATTTTTTTATAGAAATTTGACTCAGGTAAACATAAAAATCATGTTCTACTTTTCGCCTTTTTTTATAGAGAAACTCATACCAATTGATAAAAGAAAACTGTAACACCCCGATTTTAAAAGCGAGGGTGTATTTTTTTTTTCAAAAGAAATTAAAATAAAACAGAGAAATAAATAAGGAAATACCTTTGGATAAATATTTAAGTCATTAAAATTTACAAACAGCGGAAAAGTTTCTCAAAATATAAATCCAAAGCTTTTACACATCAAGAAGCGGTACATGGAATCCATCTAAAATAACATGTCATGATGACAATATTAGTACATGTATATTCTTCCAATTTAAAATAAAAAAACAACCCAAAAGAAAGATATTTGTTCCCTCTATGTCAACCTAATCTGATCATTCTATCAAAAAACTATACACCCTGAGTGATCTCCACGCGCCCCGTGAGATCCTTCTAACATAGCTCCAGTCAAGCATTCCCATCTACATTTCCATCCGTAGGGTACGAACCGGTAGGATCATCCTGGCTCTCATTTGAAGGCAAAACCCATATTTCCACAATAGTTGTAAAGGGTCACCAACAGAAATTAACAGTTAACACATAACATTTAAATTTTTAAATGCACAAATAACCTTTCAACTTAGCATGGACCTTAAAAGGATTTCCCATATGCTAAAAGTTCATATAATGCTTGCCAAATGTAAATGAAATCAAAAAAAAATTCTCAATCCATCAAGTAATACATAACTGACCAAAACATTGATAAATCAATTGAGCAATCAATTATCTAATACAAAATCAGAATTTATACTGAGCCAATCGATTGGGCAAATCGATTTCCTGAAAGTTTTTAGTGAAAACTGAACTCTGGGCTTAAATCAATCGATTGGGGAAATCGATTGAATGAAAAACTGAGCCCCTGTATTGAAGCCAATCGATTTACAAAATCGATTTTGTCAATTTTGCTGAGCTCCGGTAATGAATCCAATCGATTTGCTAAATTGATTTGTTAAATGGTTTTGAAAAACATATTACAAAATCGATTGGGTAAATCGATTTTGTCAAATTTGCGAAATCCCTGTAACTCAACAAATCGATTGGGGAAATCGATTTCCCTCATGTTCTTCCAAAAATACCTAAACTAACTCAATCACATTCATACACAACACTAACACATAACATTTAGCAATTTCAACACGATCACCACGACATTATTAGCTTCGAAATAGTTTTGCAATCAAACATGCTATCACACAATTCCAAAACATAACTCTTAGTAATATCATCACAATCATAAATTTGATTCAAACACACTTACACATAATTTCGAAACATAACGCTTAAATATTACAACGAAATACCCACACGAACAAGATGAACCAACAAATCACATGGAATCTCCTTGACGCGACAATCCCTACACAGTCAAGATGAACCAACAAATCACATGGAATCACTTTGACTCGACAATCCCAACACAGACAAGATGAACCAACAAATCATATGACATCACCTTGACTCGACAATCCCAACGCAAACATGATTAACCAACAAATCACATGGCATCACCTTGACTCGACAATCCTAACACAAACAAGATGAACCAACAAATCACATGGCATCACCTTGACTCGACAATCCCAACGCAGACAAGATGAACCAACAAATCACATGGCATCACCTTGACTCGACAATCCCAACGCAGACACGATGAACCAACAAATCACATGGAATCACCTTGACTCGACAACCCCAACGCAGGCACGAAGAACCAACAAATCACATGGAATCATCTTGGCGCGACAATCCCCACAAGGATAAGATGAACCAACAAATCACATGGAATCATCTCGTGGCCCATGGAAAAAATGAACCAACAAATCACATGGAATCATCTCGTTTCCCATGGATGAGATGAATCAACAAATCACATGGCATCATCTCAGTTACCACTATGACTATGAACTGCCTGAGCATACCCTAACTCTATCCACTACAATCGTTAAGTAAATGCAATATTAAAAGATTCCCCGTTTTTAATATTCATTTATCTTAAACAATTTTCACAAGAAACATTAAGTAAACAAGACATTAAGAGATTCCCCATTCTTAATATTCATTTAACTTAAACGATTTTCACAAAACACACACTAAGTAAACAAGACATTAAGAGGTTCCCCATTCTTAATACTCGTTTAACTTAATGGTTTTCAAATTCCACACAAAACAAACTCGAACATACTTTCACATTCAATCCATAATTCACACCAAAACACATCAAATCATTTTTCCACACAAACCACACAAAACACATCTCAAATTCTATAATTATCAATTATGAACACGTCGAATACGACGACACAAATCAACACAATCCATCACTCAGACACAACAAATTTCATTTACTCTAAATCATACATAAATGAGGTAAATTCATTTTCCATGAAACTTTCATCAATATCACCAAAACCCCACATTAGAATTTCACCCATAAAGCATTAATTCGTTTTTCCCCATATCAACGCTTCAACCCTAACAAATTCTTTTCCACACAACCACAAGTCCCTAAACGAAAACTAAAAGTTTGGAAGGAGCCCTTACCTTCACGTTAGCTTTAACGTGCGATTACGGTACCGCGAGTAAATCCGGTAAAATCTTTGCTTGCAACGTCGCATTCAAAGTTGGTCCCCTAGCACCATAGCGTGGTAGTGAGCAACTTTCCCTTCTATCTTTTCGCGAAACGAAGCTTAGATCTAGATGAAACAGGAAGGTTTGTGTTTGACGGTTTTGAAATCCGTAATACCGTTTTTCTTTGTTTTTTAATCAACGAGGGAGTATGGAGCTGAGAAAACCTTGCTCTCTTATCCACTAATCCTTGGGTTTCAATTTTCGAACTCAAAGGAAGCAAGAAAACGAAAAATGGAGGAATGGAGAAAAAGAAAGCTTCGCGAGGCAGTGAGAGGAAGGAGAGGGAAATCTTTCTTGTCTTTCCTTTTCTTTTCTTTTCTTTCTTTTTCCTTTCCTTTTTTCCCTCCACACAAACATATATATATATATATATATATATATATATATATATATGTTTATATGTATTAATTGAAATTAATAAATATCTCAAAACTAGATATTTATTAAAATTACCATTTCACTCTTAACGCATTAAATTCTTCGTAAAAGATTCACCGCAGTTAATTTAATTTATTCATCGACGAGTAATTCTAATCAGGCATCATAATATCTTTTTGGTCATTTAAACTCCCAAAATATTAACAAGTTGGCTAAAAAGCCCCTGAGTTCAATACCAAAATCCGCTAAAATATAATTTAAAATTATGGGTCTTACAAGTACTGTAACACCCCGTTTTTCAAAGCGAGGGCGTATTTTTTTTTTAAAAGAAATTAAAATAAAACAGAGAAATAAATAAGGTAACACCTTTGGTTAAATGATTAAGTCATTATAATTTACAAGCAGCGGAAAAAGTTATCAAAATATGAATTCAAAATATTTACATAACGAAAGTGGTACGGTCTTCCAGTTTAAAAATAAAAGCAACCCAAAAGAGAGACATATGTTCCCTCTGTCCACCTAGTCTGATCATTTTACAAAACAACTAAACACCCTGAGTGATCTCCACGCGCCCCGTGAGATCCTCCTAACGTGGCTCCAATCAAGCATTCCCATCCACATTCCCATCTGTAGGGTACGAACCGGTAGGATCATCCTGACTCTCATCTGAGGGCAAAGCCCAGATTTCCACAATAGTTGTAAAGGGTCACCAACCGAAATTAACAGTTAACACATAACATTTAAGTTTTTAAATGCATAAAATATCCTCTCAACTAAGCATGCACCCTAAAAGGATTTTTCATATGCGAAAAGTTCATATAATGCTTGCTAATTAAAATTGAAATCAAAATAAAGTTCTCAATCCATCAAGTAATACATAACTGACCAAAACATTGATAAATCAATTGAGCAATCGATTATCTAACTCAAAATAAGAATTTCCACTAAGCCAATCGATTGGGAGATCGATTAAATGGATAACTGAGCCCCTGTATTAAAGCCAATCGATTTCCAAATCGATTTCCTGAAGGTTTTTAGTGAAATTTTAACTCTGGGCTTAATTCAATCGATTGGGCAATCGATTGGGCAACATAGCTGAGCCACTGACTTAATGCCAATCGATTTCCAAATCGATTTTGTAAGTTTTGCTGAATTCCTGTATGGCCAAATCGATTTCCAAATCGATTTCTTAACTGGTTTTGAAAAACATATTATAAAATCGATTGGCAAATCGATTTTGTCAAATTAACGAAGTCCCTGTAACTCATCCAATCGATTGGGAAATCGATTTCCCTGCATATTCTTCCAAAAATACATAAACTAACTCAATCACATTCATACACAACTCCAAATCTTAACACTTAGCAATTCCCACACAATCACCACGACATAATGGGCTTCGAAATAGTTTTACAATCCATCATACTTTCACACGATGTTCAATACATAACACGTAGTAAAATAATCACAATCATAAGTTTAAATCAGACACACTTACACGTAATTTCAACACATAACACTTAGCAAAATCATCACATTCATGAATTTGAATCAAACACGACTCGTGTGCCAAGCACCCTAATGCAATGCGTATATGCCAAAATGCATGGACTCGGAATTCCAAACCAAAACCCTCCTCGAAGGACCGTAAATCATAATTGTACTGCCTATCGCAGGCCAAAGTACCAATTACCGAGGTGCCATCTATCACTGGTCAGCACGATTTACTAAAAAGCGTAAATCATAAACGTACCACCTATCACGTGTCAATACTGTTTATCGAGGTGACACCTATCACGGGTCAGCACGATTTACCAAAAGAAAAAGCGTAAGTCGTAAGGGTACCGCTTATCACAGGCCAGAGTACTACTTACCGAGGTGCCACCTATCACGGGTCAGCACAACTTACCAAAAAGTAAATCGTAAACGTACCACCTATCACGGGTCAGTACAGTTTACCGAGGTGCCACCTATCACGGGTCAGCATAATTTACCAAATGAAATGCATGAACATACACTAACTCCATTCACAACAAGTGTTAAGTAAATGCAGATATCAAAAGATTCCCCATTTTTAATACTCATTTACTTAACCGATTTTCACACCAAAACATTAAGCAACAGAAATATTAAGAGATTCCCCATTCTTAATATACTTTTGACTTAAACGATTTCCACAACAAAACATTCAGTAAACAAGTCATTAAGAGATTCCCCATTCTTAATACTCATTTCACTGAAACCATTTTCAAAAACAACATTAAGTAACCAAGACATTATGAGTTTCCCCATTCTTAATGCTCAGTTAACTTAAACGATTTTCAAACAACATTAAGTAACTAAGACATTAAGAGATTCCCCGTTCTTAACGCCCAATTAACTTAAACGATTTTCAAAACAACATTAAGTAAACGAGACATTAAGAGATTCCCCATTCTTAATTCTCATTTAACTTAAACGATTTTCACAAACTCATATTAAGTAAACGAGACATTAAGAGATTCCCCATTCTTAATACTCGTTTAACTTAATGGTTTTCAAATTCCACACAGAACAAACTCAAACATACTTTCACATTCAGTCTATAATTCACACCAAATCATTTTTCCACACAAACCACACAAAACACATCTCAAATTTCATCAGTATCAATTAAGAACACGTCAAAATCAACGAACACAAATCAACACAATCCACCCCTCAAACACACAAGTTTTATTTACTCAAAATCATACATAAAAGAGTTTAAATTCATTCACCACGAAACATTCATCAATATAACCAAAACCTAACTCTAAGATTTTACCCATAAAGCCTCAGATACATTTTCCCAAATCAATACTCTAACCCTAACAAAATTCTTTTCCACACAACCACAAGTAAGTCCCTAAATGCAAACTAAAAGTTTGGGAGGAGCCCTTACCTTCACGTTAGCTGTAACGTGCGATTACAGTACCACAAGCAAATTCGGTAAAATCTCCGCTCGGAACGCCGCTTCCAAAGTTGGTCCCCTAGCACCGTAGCACTGTAGTGAGCAACTTTCCCTTCTATCTCTTCCCGAAACGAAGCTTAGATCTAGGTGAAACGGGGAGGTTTGTGTTTGACGGTTTTGGAAATCCCTAACTCCGTTTTCGAATCCGAGAAGGAGGAAGAAGTAGGGAATGTGTTCTTTCACACTCACTAATCTTGGGTTTCCATTCTTGAGGCCAAAGGAACCACAAAAATGGAAGAAAATGTGTGGGTCGCGTGGCCAGAGGAGGAAGAAGATGGAATGTTTTTCCCTTGCTTTTCCTTCCTTCTATTTTCTTTTCTCTCTCTTTCCTTCCTTTCCTTTTCTTTCTATATATATATATATTTATATATATATATATATATATATATAACAAATATCTAAAAATATCTAGATATTCCATAAAATTACCATTTCACCCATAACCTCTCCAAACCACTTTTTGGTTAAAAATATCTACTATCGTCGCAACTCGATTGACAGATGCAATTTTTTTAGCAACCCAAGGTATTTTTAACGAAACTCTCTAGAATTAAATTCTTCGTAAAAGACCCACAATAGTTAATTTAATTTATTTATCGACGAACAATTTTAATCGGGGTATCAAAATATATTTTTGGGCATTTAAGCTCACAAAATATTAATAACTTGGCTAAAAAGCCTCCGAGTTCAATACCCAAAATACACTAAAATACATAAAGTGTAATTTAAAATTATGGGTCTTACAGGTACTACCCCCCTAAAATTAGTTTCGTCCTCGAAACTAAGCGTCGATAAATAACTCTGGGTGTTGTTCTCTCATCTTGGTCTCCAGTTCCCAAGTCGCATCTCCAGTAATTGGGTTCCAAATCACCTTGACCAACGGAACATCCTTGGTCCTCAGTCGTTTAATCTTCCTATCATCAATTCTCACAGGTGGTACTTCGAATGACAGGTTATCCTTTAGCTGGATTGTGTCTGGTTCGATCACATGAGATGGATCTGCAAGATATTTCCTCAGTTGTGATACATGAAACACTTCATGAATATTGGACAATATCGGAGGCAATGCAATCCGATAAGCAACAGGCCCAATTCGTGCAGAAATCTGATATGGTCCAATGAATTTTGGAGTCAACTTCTTCGATTTCAATGCTCTACCAACTCCGGTAGTAGGTGTGACTCTTAGAAATACATGGTCACCCTGTTCAAATTCCAAAAGTCTGCGACGCTTGTTCGCATAACTCTTCTGACGATCTTGTGAAGTCTTCATTTCTCCTTGATCTTTCTTACCTTAGCGGTAGTCTGTTGCAACATCTCTGGTCCGACAATCATATTTTCCCCGTCCTTATACCAACACAAGGGCGTTTGACACTTGTACCCATGTAAAGCCTCATATGGTGCCATTCCAATACTTGCGTGGAAACTATTGTTGTAGGTGAACTCAATCAACGAAAGTACATCATCCCAACCACCTCTATCATCTAATACACATGCTCTCAACAGATCTTCTAGGGACTGATTCGTCCTTTTAGTCTGTCCATCCATTTGTGGATGGTAAGCTGAACTCAATCGTAGTTTCGTTCCCAATGCTTCGTGCAATGCTCCCCAAAAATGTGATGTGAACTTTGGATCACAGTCTGATACAATACTCGATGGTACCCCATGTAACCTCACAATTTCAGCAATGTAGATATCTGTTAGCTGATCTACCTTATAGGTGGTCTTCACTAGCAAAAAGTGGGCGGATTTAGTCAGTCGATCCACTATCACCCATATAGAATCATTCTTTCTCCTAGTTTTAGGCAATCCAGTTATAAAATCCATGGAAATGCTGTCCCACTTCCATTCAGGTACATCTAAAGGTTGCAACATCCCAGCAGGTCGCTGATGTTCCACCTTCGCCTTTTGACAAGTTAGACAAGTGGATACATACTCCGCTACATGTTTCTTCATTCTTGGCCACCAATAATTCTGTCTCAAATCCTGATATATCTTTGTTGCTCTTGGATGAATACTCAACTTACTCTTATGAGCCTCTTCTAAAATTGTTTTCCTCATATCTGTTGAAGAATAAAAAAGAAATCAGATTTTATTCTCTTTTATTTTATATTATTATGTTTATTTTTATTCTGTCACTATTACTCAGAATTACTATTGTTATTTCTTTTCCTATATAAATAGCTTAGGGCTGTAGTAATAAAATATGAAAGTATTTTGTTATTTACTTTCTTCATGGTATCAAGAGCTCTGGTAAGGGTTCTGTAAACCTTTCCACAACCCATTAGGGTTTGGCGCTCCAACCAACTGAGCTATGGCACACAGTACCCCATGGAAGGTAGCCCTCATGGGTAGCGGCGACAACAACGACAGTTTGGGTAAAAACTCAGAAGTAGTCAACAACGCCGACAATTTAGGCAGCACCCCAGGCGGCAGAAGCAATGGCACAGATGGCAGCGGCCCAGGCGGCAATGGCAGCGACACAGTCGGCAATGGCAGCGGCCCAGGCAGCCAGAATAGTTTTTCCAACAACTTTTTTGGCCATGAGGGAACTTCTAATGCCCTCAAGGTTGAAATCCAACAACTAAACGGAAAAAATTATGTTGAATGGTCCCAAACCGCAAGATTGATTTTAGATGGTAAGGGCAGATTTGGTTTCCTAACAGGAGAGGTGCAAATGCCTGCCACAACTGATCCGAATTACAGGTTTTGGAAATCTGAGAACTCTGTTATTATTGCTTGGCTGCTTAGTAATATGGAATCAACAATCAAAAAACCTTTTATGTTTTTGCCTACTGCGAAGGAAGTTTGGGAGGCTGTCAAAGAAACATATTCTGATGTCCATAATTCTTCTCAAATTTTCGATCTCAAATCACGATTGTGGCATGTCAAACAAGGAGATAGAGATGTCACTACCTATTATAATGAGTTGATGACACTATGGCAAGAATTGGATCTATGCTATGATGATCATTGGAAGTGTTGTGAGGATAGTGTTTTGTTTCTTAAGAGACAGGAGAACGACCGTGTATTCATATTCTTGGTTGGGCTTAATAAGCGGCTTGATGAAGTCCGAGGCAGAATATTGGGAAAGATCCCATTGCCATCACTTCGGGAAGCGTTCTCAGAAGTTAGAAGAGAAGAGGCGAGACAAGGTGTTATGATGGGTAAGTCACCTTCTGTTGGTGAGGTTGAAAGCTCTGCCCTAGTCACTAAGAATGAAGACGGGAAGAGCGTTTGCAAGAAACCATGGTGCGAACATTGCAAACGTCCAGGGCACACACGTGATACATGTTGGAAGCTCCATGGAAAACCTCTAAATTGGAAGAAAAAAGAAAGAAACGAAGGTCATGTGCTCCAAGCTGGTACATCTGATCAAGAGAAGCAGTCTCCTTCAAGCCCATCTCCTTTCACAAAGGAACAATTAGATCAATTGTACAAACTTCTTGAGTCTCAAACTTCTTCTTGCTCTATAGCTCAAAGAGGTAATTATTCAAATACTGCTCTACTTAGTGTCACTCCCAGCCATACTTGGATTATCGATTCTGGTGCTACAGATCATATGACTGGGGAGTCGAGTCTATTTTCTTCTTATAGTCCTTGTGCAGGTAACCACAAAATTAAAATTGCAGATGGCTCTCTTTCAGCCATTGCAGGGAAAGTGTAAGACCCATAATTTTAAAGTGTACTTTATGTATTTTAATGGATCTTGGTATTGAACTCAGGGGCTTTTTAGCCAAAGTTATTAATATTTTGGAGTTTATATAATCAAAAGGTATTTTGATGCTTGATTAAAATTACTCGTCGATAAATAAGTTAATTAACTGCAGTGAATCTTTTACGAATAGTTTTATGCGTTTTGGGTAAAAGAGTAATTTAATAAATATCTATAAAGTTGGAGATATTTGTTAATTATTATTAATATATATATATATATATATTTATATATATATAGAAAAGGAAAAGAAAGAAATAAGGAGAAGAGAAGTAGAAAGGAAACAAAAAGAGAGAAAGGAAAAACAAAGGAAGGAAAATCAGAATTTCCTTCTTCCTCACTGCCTCGCGTGAACAAATTTCTTCCTCCCTCCATTGTTGCTCGTTTTTGCTTTCTTTTCCTCCCTTAGAGTTCGAAATTGATAGTGGGTTATAGGACAAGGATTTCTCAACTTCACTCTTCCTCTTTGATTCGAAAACGGAGAAAAACGGTATTAGGGATTCAAACTCAAATCTCTTCGTTTCATCTAGATCTAAGCGTCGTTTCAAGAAGTGATAGAAGGGAAAGTTGCTCACCACTACACTACGGTGCTAGTGAGCTAACTTTGGAAGCGGCGTTGCGAGCGGAGATTTTTACCGGATTTGCTCACGGTACCGTAATCGGACGAAAAAGCTAAAGTGAAGGTAAGGGCTCCTTCCAAACTTTTAGTTTGCATTTAGGGACTTACTTGTGGTTGTGTGGAAAAGAATTTGGTTAGGGTTAAAGTAAGGTTTTATGGAGAATGAATTTTAAACCCATTTATGTATGATTTTGAGTATATGAAACTTGTTGTGTTTGAGTGATGGATTATGTTGATTTGTGTTCGTTGTTTTGACGTATTCTAAATTGATAACTGATGAAATTTGAGTTTGTTTTGTGTGGTTTGTGTGGAAAATGATTTGGAATGAAGTAGGGATTGATTGTGAAAGTATGTGTGAGTTTGTTTTGTGTGGTTTGTGTGGAAAATGATTTGGAATGAAGTAGGGATTGATTGTGAAAGTATGTGAAAGTTGGTTTTGTGTGGAATTTAAAAACCATTAAGTTAAACGACTATTAAGAATGGGGAATCTCTTAATGTCTTGTTTACTTAATGTGAGTTTGTGAAAATCGTTTAAGTTAAATGAGAATTAAGAATGGGGAATCTCTCAATGTCTCGTTTACTTAATGTTGTTTTGAAAATCGTTTAAGTTAACTGGGCGTTAAGAATGGGGAGTCTCTTAATGTCTTAGTTACTTAACGTTGCTTGAAAATCGTTTAAGTTAACCGAGCGTTAAGAATGAGGAATCTCTTAATGTCTTGGTTACTTAATGTTTGTTTTTGAAAATCGTTTCAGTTAAATGAGTATTAAGAATGGGGAATCTCTTAATGTCTTATTTACTGAATGTTTTGTTGTGGGAATCGTTTAAGTCAAAAGTATATTAAGAATGGGGAATCTCTTAATATGTCTGTTTGCTTAATGTTTGGCGTGAAAATCATTTAAGTCAAATGAGTGTTAAAAATGGGGAATATTTTAATAACTGCATTTGCTTAACGATTGTTGTGAATGGAGTCAGTATACGCTCATGCATTTTCATGCTTTTTGTAAATCGTGCAGACTCGTGATAGGTGGCACCTTGATAAATAGTACTTTGGCCTGTGATATGCAGTACATTTATGATTTACGTTTTTGTAAGTTGTGCTGACCCGTGATAGGTGGCACCTTGGTAAATAGTACTTTGGCCCGTGATAGGCGGTACATTTACGACTTACGGTTTTTTGTAAATTGTGCAGACCCGTGATAGGTGGCACCTCGGTAAAGAGTACTTTGGCCTGTGATAGGCGGTACCTTTACAATTTACGTTCTTTTTAGTAAGTCGTGCAGACCCGTGATAGGTGGCACCTTGGTAAACGATACGGGCCCGTGATAGGCAGTACGTTTATGGTTTACGCTTTTTAGTAAATCATGCAGACCCGTGATAGGTGGCACCTCGGTAATTGGTACTTTGGCCTGCGATAGGCGGTACAATTATGATTTACGGCCCTTCGAGGAGGGTTTTGGTTTAGAATTCCGAGTCCATGCATTTTGGCATATACGCATTGCATTAGGGTGCTCGGCACACGAGTCGTGGTTGATCCAAATTATGATTGTGTTGATTTTGCTAAGTGTTATGGTTTGAAATTATGTGTAAGTGTGTTTTGATTCAGATTGTGATTTCGTTGATTGCACTAAGAGTTATGTTTTGGAATTGTGTGATAGTATGTTAGGTTGTAAAAACGTTTTCGAAACTCATAATGACGTGGTGCTTGTATGGGTATTGCTAAGTGTTAAGGTTTGGAGTGGTGTTTGTATGTGATTGAGTTAGTTTATGTATTTTTGAAAGAATACTTAGGGAAATCGATTTACCCAATCGATTTGATGAGTTACAGGGGCCCTGTCATTCACGAAATCGATTTACCCAATCGATTTTGTAAGAAGTATTTCAAAATCATTTAAGAAATCGATTTGGTAAATCGATTTGGATACAATTGGATTCAAGTCATGGGCTTCGTTTTCCCGAAATCGATTTACCCAATCGATTGGATTCAATACAGGGGCTCTGTTTGTCTGTCAATCGATTTACCCAATCGATTAATTTAAGCCCAGAGTTCAGTTTTCACTAAAAACTTTCAAGAAATTGATTTCCCCAATCGATTGGTTCAGTGGGAAATCTTATGTTGCGTTTGATAATTGATTTCTCAATTGATTTATCAATGCTTTGTTCAGTTATGTATTACTTGATGGATTGATAACTCTATTTGATGTCATTTACATTTGGCAAGCTTTACATGAACTTTTAGCATGTGGAAAAACCCATCTAATATGTTTGATAAATTGAAAAGGTTATTTGTGCATTGAAAAGTTTAAATGTTATGTGTTAACGGTTAATTTCAGTTGGTGACCCTTTACAACTATTGTGGAAATCTGGGTTTTGCCCTCATATGAGAGTCAGGATGATCCTACCGGTACGTACCCTCCGGAAGGGAATGTGGATGGGAGTGCTTGATTGGAGCTACGTTAGGAGAATCTCACGGGGCGCGTGGAGATTACTCGAGGCATATAGTTTTTTTTGGTTATGTATAGAATGATCAGACTAGGTTGTCACTCAGGACACATATGTCCTTCTTTTGGGCTACTTTTATTGTAAAGTTGAAAGGATGTACATGTACTATTGCTGACAGCAGGACATGCCTTGGATTTATATTTTGAAAAACTTTTCCGCTGCTTGTAAACTTTAATGACTTAGTTATATATCCAAAGGTTTTATTTTATTAATTTGCTCGGTTTTATTTATTTCCTTGTTGTATTTTTAATTTCTTTCGAAAAAAAAATACACCCTCGCTTTGAAAAACGGGGTGTTACAGAAAGGTTCTGTTATTTTGTCACCTAAGTTAACCTTAAAAGATGTCTTACATGTTCCTAATTTATCATGTAATCTGTTGTCCATTACTAAATTAACAAAGGATATAAATTGTCAAGCTAACTTCTTTCATTCTCATTGCACTTTTAAGGAATTGAGCACGGGGAAGATGATTGGCAATGCTAAGGAGAGTGGAGGACTCTATTATCTTGACAATGGACACGATTTCAAAGACCAACAAAAAACAAATACCTGCTTTGAATCTATTTTTGTTTCTTCTAATAATGATGATATTATGTTATGGCATTTACGGTTAGGACATCCTAGTTTTCCGTATTTGAAACATTTATTTCCTAAATTATTTTCTAAGAAGGATCCGTCGTTATTTCATTGTGAAACTTGTGAATTTGCTAAACATCACCGTTCTTCTTTTTCTACACAACCATATAAACAATCAAAACCGTTTGCAGTTATTCATAGTGATGTTTGGGGTCCTAATAGAATAAACACCTTTTCTAATAAAAAATGGTTTATAACTTTTATTGATGATCATACTAGAATTTGTTGGGTTTATTTATTGAAAGAAAAATCAGAAGTTAGACAGGTTGTCAAAAATTTCTTTAAAATGGTGCACACTCAATACCAAACAAATATTCAAGTCTTCAGAAGTGACAATGGTAAAGAATATTTTAATATACTTTTGTCTGATTTTTTTCTTGCAAATGGGGTTATTCATCAAAGTTCTTGTGTTAATACACCCCAACAAAATGGAATTGCAGAGAGAAAGAATATGCATCTTCTTGAGGTTGCTAGAGCTTTACTATTTGCAAATAAGGTTCCAAAATATTTGTGGGGTGAAGCTGTATTAACTGCATCATATTTAATTAATCGAATGCCATCTAAAGTTTTAGATTTTCGTACACCTCTTGATGTTTTTCGAAATTATTTTCCTTTGACTAATGTCTCTGCTGATTTGCCACTAAAAGTTTTTGGTTGCACTGCTTTTGTTCATGAACATAAACACCTTGACAAACTCGATCCACGAGCAATAAAATGTGTGTTTACCGGTTACTCTCCAACTCAGAAGGGGTATCGGTGTTTTGAACCAAAATCAAAAAGAATTTTTGTAACCATGGATGTTACTTTTGTTGAAAATCAACTATTTTTTTATGACATTCATCTTCAGGGGGGAAATATTAAGGAAGATTCATCTTTTACTTTTGAAAACATCATTAATTTAAGTGATATAGTGTTGTCACAAAATTCTGAGACTTATATTGATGCACCAAAAGAAAATGCCCAAGAATCTATATTGGAACTCAATCCACTTATGAATGAGGTTTCGACAGATTCGGGGGCGACAATTTCAAATCAAAATCACAATGATAAAATTATTGATCTCAATAATAATGAAGGACCATCTGAAATGCCACAACATAATGATTCAGATAAAGAGACACAAAGCAGGTGTACTACAATTGGCCCTACTTGGAAGGGAAATGTCTTTGAAAGAAGAAGCCATAAAAAGAGAAATGAAGGACCCATTCTCCGACCCTTCCAAGATTCTGAACCAATAGATAATCCAACACATCATCTTGATACAGGTAAGTCTTCTTCTATTCTTAAGAGTCATGTCGAGTATCCTGATATAGACCTTCCTATTGCAATTAGAAAACCTGTTAGATCATGCACTAAATATCCTTTGTCTAATTATGTGTCATACTCAAAATTGTCTTCTTCATTTGCTGCATTTACCTCTAAGTTGTCTACTGTAGAAATTCCAAAAAATATACAGGAGGCTCTAAAAATTCCAAAGTGGAAGGAAGTTGTTCTTGAGGAGATGAGAGCTCTTGAGAAGAATCAAACTTGGAGATTCATGACGTTACCTACAGGAAAGAATACTGTTGGCTGTAAATGGGTATTTACTGTGAAATATAATTCTGATAACACAGATGAAAGATACAAGGCACGCTTGGTTGCTAAAGGATTTACTCAGACATATGGCATTGATTACTCAGAGACTTTTGCTCCCGTTGCCAAATTAAACACTATTAGAGTTCTCTTGTCCTTGGCAGTGAATTTAGATTGGTCTCTTAACCAACTTGATGTAAAGAATGCTTTTCTGAATGGTGATTTGGAGGAGGAAGTATACATGGATAGCCCACTTGGCTTTGAAGATAAATTTGGTTCAAACGTGTGCAAACTACAAAAATCCCTTTATGGTCTCAAGCAATCTCCAAGGGATTGGTTTGAGAAATTCACTCAGTCGGTTAAAAGGCAAGGATATATGCAGGGACAATCAGACCATACTCTGTTCATGAAGTTCTCTGATGTTGGTAAAATTGCAATTCTAATTGTATATGTAGATGATATTATTCTCACAGGAGATGACATTGTTGAGATAGAAAGATTGAAGAAAAATTTGAAAAAAGAATTTGAGATCAAAGATTTAGGTGCGCTTAAATACTTTCTTGGTATGGAAGTTGCTCGCTCAAAGAAGGGAATTGTTGTTTCTCAAAGAAAATACATCTTAGATCTCTTGGAAGAAATTGGGATGAGTGGGTGTAGACCAGCAGATACTCCTATGGATTTAAATGCTAAACTTTGGGAGAAAGGCAGTGTTCCTGTAGAGATTGGAAGATACTAGAGATTAGTCGGCAAACTTATTTATCTAGCCCACACTAGACCTGACATCGCTTTCTCTGTGAGTGTTGTAAGTCAATTCATGCATTCTCCCTATGAAGAACACTTGGAGGCAGTTTATCGAATCTTAAGGTACTTGAAATCCAATCCTGGAAAGGGTTTGTACTTCATGAAAACTAATGACAGAGAAGTCTCTATATTTACAGATGCTGATTGGGCAGGATCAATTACTGATAGAAAATCCACCACCGGATATTGTGCCTATGTTTGGGGAAATTTAGTTACTTGGAGAAGTAAGAAACAAGGGGTTGTCGCTCGAAGCAATGCAGAAGCTGAATTCAGAGCAATGGCTCAAGGAATTTGTGAACTTTTATGGATTCGTAAACTCTTGGGCGAACTGAAAATGAAAGTTGACTCACCCTTAAAATTGTTCTGTGATAGCAAAGCAGCAATAAGCATAGCTCACAGCCCTGTACAACATGATAGAACCAAGCATATTGAGATTGATCGCCATTTCATAAAAGGAAAAATTGATGCTGGAGTTATATGCCTACCATTTGTGACTTCCAATTAGCAAACTGCTGATATCTTGACAAAAAGTTTGGCAAGACCCAATTTTGAGCGACTGATAGCCAAGTTGGGCATGACAGATATCTATGCACCAACTTGAGGGGGGTGTTGAAGAATAGAAAAGAAATCAGATTTTATTCTCTTTTATTTTATATTATTATGTTTATTTTTATTCTGTCACTATTACTCAGAATTACTATTGTTATTTCTTTTCCTATATAAGCTTAGGGCTGTAGTAATAAAATATGAAAGTATTTTGTCTTTTACTTTCTTCAATATCTGTAATTTCTGGTACACAAATCCTACCATTACATCGCAAAATATTATCTGATCCAATCTTGAACTCTGTTGTCTTCCCTTGCACTATTAGGTTCCTCTTCTCTTGAATCAAGACATCATCTTGAGAATTTGCAATGTCTTCCAGTAATCCACTCGAAATCTTAATCATTCTGAATTTCAAAATTCCCGGTGCAAACTCTACGTTCAAGTGTAGGTCTCTAAAATCTTCCCACAACTCTTGTTGTCTGGCCATAATTGTTGAAGACACCGATACACTTCTTCTACTCAACGCATCAGCCACTACATTGGCCTTCCCAGGGTGGTACTGTAGTGTGAAATCAAAATCCTTGAGAGTCTCCATCCATCTTCTCTGGCGCATGTTCAATTCTTTCTGATAAAATAAATATTTCAAACTTTTATGGTCACTGAACACGGTGAACGTGCACCCATATAAATAGTGCCTCCAGATCTTCAATGCAAACCCTACAGCAGAAAGCTCCAAATCATGAGTAGGATAGTTTCTCTCATGAATCTTCAATTGCCTCGAGGCATAAGCCACCACTTTCTTGTGTTGCATCAGAACACATCCCAAACCTTGGTGAGATGCATCACAATAAACTTCATAAGGTTCATCTGATTGCGGTAATACTAATACTGGTGAGGTCGTCAATTTTCTCTTTAGTAACTAAAAATTCTCCTCACACTTCTCTGTCCATGCGAACGGTTGATCTTTTCGGGTAAGTTGTGTCAATGGAGTCACAATCTTAGCAAAACCTTCAATAAACCTCTTGTAGTACCTTGCCAGTCCTACAAAAGTTCGTATGTCAGTGACAGTCTGAGGTTGTTTCCAAGCAAGAACCGCCTCAATCTTAGCCGGATCCACAACGATTCCTTCCTTGGTTATCACATGTCCTAAGAAATTCACTTTCTCTAGCCAAAATTCACACTTTGACAAATTGGCATACAATTGCTTCTCGCGTAAAATCTCAAGAACTTGACGTAAGTGTTCTCCATGCTCTTCTTCAGTTCTTGAATAAATCAATATATCATCAATAAACACCACGGCCAATTTATCAAGGAATGAATTAAAGATTATGTTCATGTAGTCCATGAAAATTGCTGGTGCATTGGTAACTCCAAACGGCATAACAAGATATTGATAATGTCCGTAACGGGTTATGAAAGCAGTTTTCTGAATATCTCCTTCCCTCACTCGAATCTGGTGGTAACCCGACTTCAAGTCAATCTTCGAAAATATCGCGGCCCCTTTCAATTGATCCATCAAACCATCGATGTGTGGCAAAGGATAACGATTCTTAATAGTTGCCTTATTAAGCTGTCTATAATCCACACATAAGCGCGAGCTTCCGTCCTTCTTCTTAACTAGCAAAACTGGAGCTCCCCATGGCGATACACTTGGTCTAATAAATTTCTTCTCCAACAAATCTTCAATTTGGCTTTTGAGCTCATTTAATTCCAATGGCGACATTCGATACGGTGCCATTGAAATAGGTCTGATTCCTGGGTGCAAATCAATGAAAAATTCCAAATTTACGAGCACAATCCAAGATCACATAATGGTTCGGGGAAAAGAACCAATTTACGAGCACAATCCAAGATCACATAATGGTATGACATCCAATCCATACTGAGGATGACCTCGAGTGATTGTAAAGGTAAACAAATCAAATTAACTAAGAACTCTCTATTTTGAATAGTCATTTGACAATGTAAACATGTGGAATTTACTGTCAAGGTCTTAGCAGGTGTGGAAACAACCAAATCAAAAGGTAAAACAGACACAAATAACTTCAATCGATTCACACAATCCATAACAATGAAGGAATGTGTTGCCCCCGAATCAAAAAGTGCAGTTAGAGTGTTACCAGCAATCTCACAGTCCCGTTGAATCAGATTGTCAGATGGATTCCCGTCTTCAGCACTCACACAATAAATGCGTCCTCTAGCTACAGGACGAGTTGCCCTGGTTACATTCACAACGGGTTCCACCTTCGGAGTTGTGCAATCCATTGCAAAGTGCCCTAGCTTCTGGAAATTATGGCACGTCGGTCCATTAGAGGTACATTCATTAGCATAATGTCCCTCTTCCCCACATCGGAAACCTCGAACCACTCGTCCCAATTGTCTCCCGAAATTCTGGTTCCCTGGACGATTCTGCCCACCGTTGTTATTCTGTGGTCAATTATAAGGTTTAGCAACTTGCTTCCCCTTGTTGTTCTGATAATTCACCCGACTAGGCCCTCCTGCACTAAAATTCCCTCCTCGGCTAGCCCTCTTATTCTTCATATCCTTAACTTCCCTACATTTTTCCACAAGAACTTGGAAACATTGTATTCCAAAGGGCAAGACAGAGTCTTGAATCTCATACTTTAGTCCGTCTTGGAAACGATGACACATGAAGGGTTCATCAATCTCTTCACGGAAAAACCTGAAATGCCTTGATAGCGATTTAAACTTAGCAGCATATTCGCCCACGGTCATGTTCCCCTGATGCAGTTTCAGGAAATCATCGCCCAACTTAGTCCTAGTACTCATCGGGAAGTATTTGTCTAAAAACTTCCTTTTGAATGATTCCCAGTTCACCTCCTCGTGTGTTGATCTCATCAACAATCTTGCACTCCTCCACCAGTACTCATCATCCCCTAATAGCATATAAGTGACATAGTTGACCTTCACTGCCGCCTGACAGTTAATCATTTCGAAGATCTTCTCCACTTCTTGGATCCATTGATCCGCCTTCTTCGAATTGTCATCCCCCTTAAACTTGGGAGGATTGTAACGACGAAAGTCTTCTAGCCCTCTTGACTCTGCAGCACGGATCTCTCTTTCCCTCTTTTCGAGATCACGTTGAGTCTTGGCAGCAGTCTGTGCAGCAACAGAAGCAACCAAGTTATTCATAGCCTCCGCCATTCGATCATCCTTGTTAGCATTGGCTCTCGGAGTGTCATCCCTTCTTGGCGGCATGGTTATCCTATAAAATCATCATCAAGTAGAGTCTTAACACTACTTCAAATAATTCCAACTAACTTCCGACCACATCAACACATAATAATTATTTTGGACTTGACAACTCAGACAACCTAAACCGAAGCATGATCAGATAACAACTCCCAACCTACAGGTTGACCTACAATCTATAACCAAAGGTTCCACAGCCCCCAAAGAAAACCAAACCAAAGCTCTGATACCACAATGTAACACACCGATTTTCAAAACGAGGGTGTATTTTTTTTTTCAAAAGAAATTAAAATAAAACAGAGAAATAAATAAGGAAATACATTTGGATAAATATTTAAGTCATTAAAATTTACAAACAGCGGAAAAGTTTCTCGAAATATAAATCCAAAGCTTTTACACATCAAGAAGCGGTACATGGAATCCATCTAAAATAACATGTCATGATGACAATATTAGTACATGTACATTCTTCCAAATTAAAATAAAAAAACAACCCAAAAGAAAGATATTTGTTCCCTCTATGTCAACCTAATCTGATCATTCTACCAAAAAACTATACACCCTAAGTGATCTCCACGCGCCCCGTGAGATCCTCCTAACATAGCTCCAGTCAAGTATTCCCATCTACATTCCCTTCTGTAGGGTACGAACCAGTAGGATCATCCTGGCTCTCATCTGAGGGCAAAACCCAGATTTCCACAATAGTTGTAAAGGGTCACCAACAGAAATTAACAGTTAACACATAACATTTAAATTTTTAAATGCACAAATAACCTTTCAACTTAGCATGCACCTTAAAAGGATTTCCCATATGCTAAAAGTTCATATAATGCTTGCCAAATGTAAATGAAATCAAAATAAAGTTCTCAATCCATCAAGTAATACATAACTGACCAAAACATTGATAAATCAATTGAGCAATCGATTATCTAACTCAAAATCCGAATTTATACCGAGCCAATCGATTGGGCAAATCGATTTCCTGAAAGTTTTTAGTGAAAACTGAACTCTGGGCTTAAATCAATCGATTGGGGAAATCGATTGAATGAAAAACTGAGCCCCTGTATTGAAGCCAATCGATTTACCAAATCGATTTTGTCAATTTTGCTGAGCTCCTGTAATGAATCCAATCGATTTGCTAAATCGATTTCTTAAATGGTTTTGAAAAACATATTACAAAATCGATTGGGTAAATCGATTTTGTCAAATTTGCGAAATCCCTGTAACTCATCAAATCGATTGGGGAAATCGATTTCCCTGCATGTTCTTCCAAAAATACCTAAACTAACTCAATCACATTCATACACAACTCTAACACATAACATTTAACAATTTCAACACGATCACCACGACATTATGAGCTTCGAAATAGTTTTGCAATCAAACATGCTATCACACAATTCCAAAACATAACTCTTAGTAATATCATCACAATCATAAATTTGATTCAAACACACTTACACATAATTTCAAAATATAACGCTTAACAGTTACAACGCAATACCCACACGAACAAGATGAACCAACAAATCACATGGAATCACCTTGACTCGACAATCCCAACACAGACAAGATGAACCTACAAATCACATGGCATCACCTTGACTCGACAATCCCAACGCAGACAAGATGAACCAACAAATCACATGGCATCACCTTGACTCGACAATCCCAATGCAGACACGATGAACCAACAAATCACATGGAATCATCTTGACTCGACAATCCCAACGCAGACAAGATGAACCAACAAATCACATGGAATCATCTTGGCGCGACAATCCCCGCAAGGATAAGATGAACCAACAAATCACATGGAATCATCTCGTGGCCCATGCACAAAATGAACCAACAAATCACATGGAATCATCTCGTGGCCCATGGACAAAATGAACTAACAAATCACATGGAATCATCTCGTTTCCCATGGATGAGATGAACCAGCAAATCACATGGCATCATCTTAGTTACCACTATCTCTATGAACTGCCTGAGCGTACCCTGACTCTATCCACTACAATCGTTAAGTAAATGCAATATTTAAAGATTCCTCGTTTTTAATATTCATTTATCTTAAACGATTTTCTCAACAAACATTAAGTATACAAGACATTAAGAGATTCCCCATTCTTAATATTCATTTAACTTAAACGATTTTCACAAAACACGCACTAAGTAAACAAGACATTAAGAGGTTCCCTATTCTTAATACTCGTTTAACTTAATGGTTTTCAAATTCCACTCAAAACAAACTCGAACATACTTTCACATTCAATCCATAATTCGCACCAAAACACATTAATTCATTTTTCCACACAAAACACATCTCAAATTCTATAATTATCAATTATGAACACGTCGAATACGACGACACAAATCAACACAATCCATCACTCAAACACAACAAATTTCATTTACTCAAAATCATACATAAATGAGGTAAATTCATTTTCCATGAAACATTCATCAATATCACCAAAACTCCACATTAGAATTTCACCCATAAATCATTAATTCGTTTTCCCCCAAATCAACGCTTCAACCCTAACAAATTCTTTTCCACACAACCACAAGTAAGTCCCTAAATGAAAACTAAAAGTTTGGAAGGAGCCCTTACCTTCACGTTAGCTTTAACGTGCGATTACGGTATCGCGAGTAAATCCGGTAAAATCTCTGCTTGCAACGTCGCATTCAAAGTTGGTCCCCTAGCACCATAGCGTGGTAGTGAGCAACTTTCCCTTCTATCTTTTCGCGAAACGAAGCTTAGATCTAGATGAAACGGGAAGGTTTGTATTTGACGGTTTTGAAATCCCTAATACTGTTTTTCTTTGTTTTCTAATCAACGAGGGAGTATGTAGTTGAGAAAACCTTGCTCTCTTATCCACTAATCCTTGGGTTTCAATTTTCGAACTCAAAGGAAGCAAGAAAACGAAAAATGGAGGAAGGGAGAAAAAGAAAGCTTCGCGAGGCAGTGAGAGGAAGGAGAGGGAAATCTTTCTTTTCTTTCCTTTTGTTTTCCTTTCTTTCTTTTTCCTTTCCTCTTTTCCCTCCACGCAAACATATATATATGTTTATATATATTAATTATAATTAACAAATATCTCAAAACTAGATATTTATTAAAATTATCATTTCACTCATAACGCATTAAATTCTTCGTAAAAGATTCACTGTAGTTAATTTAATTTATTCATCGACGAGTAATTCTAATCGGGCATGAAAATATCTTTTTGGTCATTTAAATTCCCAAAATATTAATAACTTAGCTAAAAAGCCCATGAGTTCAATACCAAAATCCGCTAAAATACATAAAGTATAATTTAAAATTATGGGTCTTACAAAAACAACTTTTGAAAAAGTTTGTAACCCTTGGTAACTTAAAAGATGCATTGATTTGGTGGCTAACAAATGCATTAAACCCAAAATAAATCTACACCTTAAAGAAACAATAATTCAAAATAAATCTAAATCATTTTCAATATCAAGACAAATAAGAAATAATTACTTTTTTACTATAATGCACATACTATGAGATCATCCATTCTAAATAAAAATAAAACTTTTTGCATGAAACAATTAAAATTTCACTTGATATTTATGAAAGTTACGTACACTACTTTTATAATAAACTAGTACACAATCATGCATCATAAGTCAAACATATTTATACTTAGCAAGATTCAAATATAAATTATTCTAGATGAATCAATAGTGAACTCATGAAAATGCATGAACAATCATTTCTAATCAACTTTTGAAAATCCTGAAACAGTCTTGAGAATGACAACAATTTAAAGAGAAAAAAAATTCAAAATTAACAAACTATTGGGGGCCTATAGGCCTCTAGAGCTCCCTCCCTTAGGCCCCATGAAATAATGGACCAAAATTTTAAAAAAATTATTTTGATAAGAGGTCTAATAATAAAACAAAAAATTAAAGATACCTTATAGTTGGAGGTTTTTTGACGGTTCTAACCACGTGTAAGTAATTACATAACACAAAAGCACGTCATGACAAAACTAAGTAGAAACATATAAATAATAATCATCTCATGTCAATTGATATATATATATATATATATATATATATATATATATATTTGTAATTTAGTATGAGTTTAATAAATCATAAATAAATAAGGAGGGATAGATGAACTTATCTAGAGAAACGTGTATCTCATGCTTTGTTGTTGTTTACGGTTTCACAACGTCTCTTTAAAAGTTACGATTTTATAACTATTGTTAACAAAGAAACTTAAATTAAAGTAGAACTTAAATATTATTAGATTTTTTATTGAGTATACGATGCAAATCTTACACGAGAAAATAAAATTAAAGACGATGAAAATTGTACAGATAAATTCTGAAGTGTATATTACATTAAAATTTAAAGTTAATTGACTTCTACTAATTTACGCATATTAAATGCAAACGTTTAATCGACGAATTTTTTTAAGATATTTTAACATAAAAAAAAAATATTTAGTGTAACACTCACATTTTATGAAGATTTTTATCTGTCACTAAAATTACAATTAGAGTGTCGGTGTTTCCAAAAATATTATACTTTCTTGTAAACAAATTAAATTCACAAAAATGTTGGTGTTCCCCTTTGGTCTTGTACCATGAAAAAGCAACTACACCTTTTTCACAAACTTTTTCTTTTACTTTGCATTTCTCAAATCCTTTTCTCTCTACTATCTTCATCGACCCCTAATCCCAAAAAATCCTAAATTCAATTTCAAACAACCCTAAATTCATCTCTCTCATTTCAGTTAGCAATTTGCTGTAGCAAGTAAGTTATATTCTCTTTCTAAATCATTTCAGTTTGCGATTTCAGTTTTTATTTTGGTAGTCTTGTTTGTTAAGTGTCATTTTTTCGCAATTTACTGAATTAGGTTGTGGGTTTGCGATTTGTTCTGTGATATGGGTTTGCAATTTGTTCATTCACACGACACACTATCCTCATTTTTGGATTAGGTTCATTTTCTCTTATGTCCTTTTCTCTCTCTAAACTTATTAGAGTTAATGTTTAAAAAAAGTTTATTCTGCTTTTGATAACATAGTCATTTCATGGTGGTTTTGTAATACTTGGTATTTCCTTAAATTATAAGCACTGCGTGCAGGATTCTTCAGGTATTTTCTGGGACAATGACTGTTTGGCTGGTCTATTAGCACTTAAACTTAAAGTTGATCTTCTTGTTTTATTAAATGATGTTTAGGGCCTTTATAGTGTTCCTCCTAATGACCCAAACTCAAAGTTAATTCATACATATATAAAAGAAAAACATCAAAGAGAAATTACTTTTGGAGACAAATCAAGATTGGGCAGAGGGGGTATGACTGCTAAAGTCAATGCTTCTGTTTGTGCTGCTCATGCTGGCATCGCTGTTATTATAACTAGGTATGTAACATTTTTTCTTGTGTTTCATTTCTCTAACAAAGTGTTTGCACTGAAGAATGAAGATAGCTATTTTCATTTCACTTTCATACCATAGAGAAATTGTTTTAATTAGTCAATGTGTTTTTAATTGCGGAAAATAGTGGTTTGTTCAAATTCCACTACTACGCAATTGTGCTAATGTTATACGCCGCTATAAGCCTATGACTGCTATATGACAATATTATATAATAAATAGTGTATCGTAGAACAATACCAATTTGTTCAAATTGCATTGTTATACTATAGCACCACTATTTCTCAACACCGTGATTAATTTTGTTTGAAATAAGAGAAATATAGTTCTCTGTATCATGTCATGTAGATACAATGCTCATTTCTTTTATTTATCTAGTCGTGTTTAAATCTAGTAATCTTTTGTGATGATTGAATATGCATGGTGTAACTGTGCAAGAAAGTGCATCATAATTTTCTTAAAATTGGAAAAACAAGTATAAATAGATATAAATGGCTTGCAGGTGTTCAAACGTATGGTGGACCAAAAGCCAGTGCCATGCTAAACATTGTTGAAACGAGTTCTTTTCATCATGAGTACAACTCACTTGCACAATTGAAATTGTTGAAGATGTCTTCGCTGCCATTGACCGCATAAATAAACATGGAAGACATGTTCGAGTCCTCGGAATAATTTTTATATTTGTTATCATTATCACTAATTTTATTAAAGGTCTTTGTTGCTTTATTTGATGTTTCTGCAGCGGTCATACTGAATGCATTGTCATAGAAGATTCTGAAGTGGCTGAGACTTTCATATCTCAAGTTGACAGGTATGTATTTTCTTTTTGGTCAGTATCGTTGTTTGATCCTTTGCTTTCAACAGATACTGACATAGCATTATGAGATGGAAGGGTACTTCAGATGCTTTTCCCAAAGTTTGATCCATTATTTTTAATTTTGGGACATAATGTTTTCCTCAATCATGCAAATATTAATAGTTTCTACTTCGCTTTATTCTCATCTGTATAATCTAAAACATTTACCAATCCCATCAATTTATAAAAGTTGAAACAAATTCTGAACTACTTTGTGTCTGTTTCTGATTATTTTATTCATCTAACTGTTAGACATTTTCCACATTAGGATTAGTTTTCATTTTTTAGAACTCAGCAAACATAAGGATAAATAACTATTATTACTTGATGGTTGTTTAAAATATCAATTTTTGCCTTTGCTGCATTCCACAGTGCAAGTACACGTTTTTGTGATGGAGCAGGCTTCGGGCTTGGGGCAGAGGTTTATTTTATGAGACTCAAAAATAAATTGTATGTTTTAATGATATTAGTTAATAAAAATAAATTAGAAATTTAAATTTAATTTATTTGATATTAATAATTTAGAATTATAATTAGTGGGGAGATAACATAAATTTAATTAAATAAAAATCAGTTTTAGTGAATACCGTAGGAATATATCAATTTTTTTATTTATATTTATCTAATTTTTAGTAACAGACAAAACCATAGGAATAGATCAATTTTTTTATATATATCAAGTGTTTAGTGATAGCCATTATTGTAGGTAGAAATCAAACACATGTATTGACAGTCTTCAAAACATGTAGTGACAGTCCTCAAAGTGTAGTGTGGAATCTTTGACGTAAATTGCACACTCACATCAAACTTATCGATCAATGATATTTTACTGAATACATTTAATACATTTACTCTCATACACTAGAGAAAAGAAGAAATGACTCAGATATATTTTTTTACAGAAATTTGACTCATGTTAATATGAAAAATCGTGTTCTAGTTTATGCCTCTAAAATGTCTTTATTTATAGAGAAACTCGTGTCAATTGGTGAAAGAAAACAACTTTTGAAAAAGTTTGTAACCCTTGCAAACTTAACAAATGCATTAAATCCAAACATTGCAACCATTTGATCAAGTGATACATAAAGCTATTTAATTTTACTACATTAATATATTTATTAGAGAATTCTAAATATATTTTAAAAATAATGTCAATCAATTAAAAAAATTCAAGATTCATTTATTAATAAAAAAATCTCATTCATTGTGTTGAAATTAATTGAAACTAGTTTCATCCTTCGTAGGCTTAAGTTCTTTTAAGAAATTAATATCCACTCATTATTCTACTAAGCTAATTGGAGAATACTTAAAACCAAGTAATGAAATATAGAAGATACACTAGTAACAAGTAGCGACAAAAAAAGTGACAAATAGAATACTTAAAAGTACAATAAGGCTATAAATAGAAGATTAAGAACCTAAATTAGGGTACTATCTCATAATACATGAAGATTAATAGTGTCACATAATATTAAAAACAAAACACAAGGTCTTGCCTAATATTGACTAAACATTGGTCTTTTCTTGCTCATATTTTTCCTAGCTTTTCACTTACTTGCTTCTACTGGCCCCAAAATCAATATTTAGTTAGATTAATTTATATTTGGCTTAATTGTAGTTTTGGTTCCTCTATTTTAGTTGAATCGCGAAAATAGTTCCCCCATTTTGTTTCTCCCCAGTTATGGTCCCTCAAACATAATATTGGTTCAAAACTTGATAAAATTTCATTTTTTTTTTGCATTTATTCAAGTCATACTATGCCTCAATATCTCATTTTCAATAATTGTACTTGAAATCTATGATCGTGAATGGTGTAGTACGACTTTAAAAAATTGAAATTTCATCAAGTTTTAGATCAAATATCAGTTTGAGATCAAAACTAGAGAGAAACAAAATGAGAGACTACTTTCGCGATTCAGCTAAAACAGAGGAATCAAAATTGCAATTAAATCTTTATATTTAAACATGTGGGAGACTAAGACCAAGGACTGAGGTTTTACAAGAGCTAGTTTTGGCAAGAAAAGCAAGAACTTATTGACCTATTCATTTTTTTCAAGGTGTTAGTTACTGGTCGTGTCTTGTGAAGAAAAATTATCCAAGGAGTGAAAAAGTAAGAGAATGGACATGAGAAAATATATTTTGGTATGGAGGAGAAAATTTATTATGTATTTAAGGTGATTTTAATTGGGGCTTTGTTTAAGGATAACAAAATTGAAATCAAGAACCTCAAAATCCAAGCACACATACAAATTAAAATTCCTTTTAAGCATAAACAAAATGGAAATCAAGAAATCGAAAACTTCTAAAATTGAATTTGGAGGACTATGGGTATGAACTGAAAGCATTAACATAAAACACAGTTTTTACCGGATTAAGAGAAAATTAAACTTTTAAAAGGGTATTTAAGTCAATACTTTGTTAAATGTACTGTTATCTAATATTTGTGTGTAAACCTTTAAGTAATCGAAGATAAGCGACAAATAGAGTGACAATATTATGAAAAAATATATTTCCTCCATCTTACTATCAATAACACATTTGATTTTCATCATTTGACACGTATTAAAAGATGTAAATAAAAGATAAAATAATTGTGTTTTTGTTTAATTTTTCTTATAAGGATACATGCATGGTGAAAAACATTAGTTCATGAGTGATGTAAATAATATTAATAAAATAGTATAATTAAAAAATTAATTAATATTACATAAAACATTAAATTTAATTATAGTTTTAATTTTTTTATTTTTATTAAATTATAAAATCAATCTCTTATTTTAAAATTTAATACTTTTGACTTCTCATTATAATTTTTTAATTAAAAAATAACGATGTGACAATATGATATAATGGTGTAGAGTGTTTAACACCCACAATATCGCAATAAAATCCACTTAAAACTTAACTTTCTACTTCATAAATTTTTTATTTTTGTAATTTAATTGATGATATATGAGTAATTGATGCATGTATATGGTTCTATTGCATGAAATTGCATGACACATCATACATAACTTAAAGTATGTCAAACCATCAATTTTTAGTTCAAATTCTACAAGAGGGACCAAAACTCTCACCTTTTAAAATAGAAGAACAAATTATGTGAATTAATAAAAATAAAAGGATCAAAACTGCAATTAAACCTAGAAATTAAAATTATAATTCATTTTAAGATAATTTTCTTATAATAATTTTTTAGGGTATTTGGTTCAATGGACGGGAGATGGGAGACTTTTATGAAGAAGAGGTTGAATATGTCTTATCGCATCTCTAATGGTTACAATGTAAAAATCACTTTAGCTAGAATTTTACTCCTCCCTCTTAAAAATAATGACCTGAATATTATCTGAAATATTTTCTTTTTTCTCCTTCTCCACTGACCAAAACACCTTAGGAATTTAAAGAGAAAACACTCCATCTACCTCTCATCAAAACACTTTAAGAACGTAAAAAGATAATAGGGAAAATAAGTGATAAATTCTAAAAATTAATTTATATGTTACAAATCAAAGTAAATAATTATTATTTGATATTAACACGAACAAAACAACAATAATTACTATATATAATAATAAAAGAAAACTCTACAAAGATATTAAATTTTTTCTTATTACCTACAATAAAAAAATAATGAAATATAAAATAGTGGGGAAACAAATATGTATGCACTATGAAACGAGACAATTTTGTTTCCATGAAATCCAAAATAAAAAAGTGGAATAGTCTTATTCTCAGTTCTTCAAGATGGCTAGCATAGACAACACAATTAAAGCTCCAACCATAGCCACCGAACTTGTAACAAATCCGACAGCTCCGACATCAGGACTTGGAGCCGGAGCCGACGAAGGACTGAGGTCTTGTGCTGAGGCTACGACGGCAAAGACAACGACAAAAAAGGAGAATAGCTTCATTGTAGCTGATGATGCCATTTTAGAGAAAGATGCAAATCAGAAAATGAAAATAGTGAAGAATTGTGAATTAAGGAGAAGTTGTGCAGATTGTTGTTTGATGAATTTTTTTTATGAAATGATTTGGGAGTATTTATAAAGATTGCGGAAACAAGTGGGGCCCACAGAAAACGTGGACAGCTGGAGTATGGGAAACAAATACGCCGACGTTGTATCATGTGAATGTCTCGGGTCATTAGATGTTTGTATACGTTTGTGTGCTGTGTTTATGTGCTGTTCAGTTTTGTTGAACAACCAATTAGAATGATTGGTTTGTTTTCTTAATTGATTTTTCGTTGGAGAATTGAACCGCTATAAGGACCCACGTCAATGTTTTGATTGCTTTGAATACAATAAAAATTCAAAGTTTGGTGATATTTGTATGGAACTTTTCAAATAATAATGGTTGGTTATTGTTTAAAGTAGAGAATCCATCAATTTTGGTGTAAGTATTGATTGAGTCATGTTATAAAATAGTTAATTTATTCAAAAAATTAAACTTTTATCAATTCAATGGGTTTAATTAAATAAAATATTATATCACTCTAAAAAGAGTCTTACGACGGCAAAATTGTTTTATCAATTCAACCGTGTAACACTCTAAAATTTCTATACGATAAATATTATATTAAATATTAATTTATTGATTTATATAATTATATATATATATATATTTCGAATATTTAATTATTTTATTTTTATTTAGTAATATATAATTGCATTGTTAAACTTCAGAGACCATATTATATTTAATTAGTATTATTATTATTAAAGTAGAAATATTGTCTTGTAACTAATTATTTAAGTGTGTTTTTATTTTCTTTATTTTTTTTTATTTTGATTTTCTTTGTCTAATAATGTAAACCTAAGAATCCCTTCCACGAGGAAGGATGCGCCGCACCAAATCAACATTCCCATTTCTTCCATATTATTTCCCCCACTAACAAGTAGCATGGCTGCCTTTCAAGCGCCAAATCTAGTAATTGATACATTGTTCGTGCCATACCCATAATAGACAGAGAACCTTGTCCCCACTTTTACTTTGAAATTCCCATCATCGCTCCTAGACAAATTTCTCAGCCACCACATGTATTGAAAGTGAAAGTACAAACCATATCTAAACTCTTCTCGACACCCCCTTTTGTTCTCAATACTCAAAGCAATAAAGCAATGCATTTTAAAAATAAGTGTCGACAGAAACTGCCGCCTTCAAGCCTTGTCTTCAGCCACCGTGGTGTTGGTCTTAAATAACATAGGACCAATTTGATGATCTACACATCAAGAGTTTTGTCCTACAATATCCGTTTTTCAATTTCGTTAAAGTTCGTGAAAAACTTGTATGCATTCCAATAATTTTATGGACTCTTCATCAAATAATTATATCTCCAGATTGCTAATGCTATTGTGTTGCTGAAACGTATAAACGTACGAAATCGTCAAAGCAGGTATGGGGTGAGAGAGAGTTCGAATTCATGAGTGTAAATTAAGTGAGATGAACGGGAAGGCCGTGTTTGAGTTACAGGGAGAATTCAGCCCATTGCCAAATCGATTATGTCAATGAATGTGAGTCGACTAAGTAATCGATTGTTTTGATCTCGTTGTTTGAACAAAACACTTATAATCGATTATTCAATCGATTCTTGTCACGACCTAAAATTTCGAGTGTTTTTCGAATTCAATGGAGTCGCCACCAAAATTTATTTTAAAATAGGGAAAATATTGGGAAACCCTTAAAAATAAAAATGAATGGTCTTTGAAACCAAATTTGAGTTCGGGAGTCGATTATGCGTAGGGAAGGTATTAGCACCCTACGACATCCATTAAAAACAGTTACCTATAATTAATTGTGCAAAATTTATTTTAACTTAAGTATATATATTTTTTTTATTAAATATGAATAACAATCATTACTATTTTTAAAATATGATTTTGAAATAAATACGTACTTAACAAATAAAGGACAAAACAAAAGAAATTTTTATTTATGTGCTTGACAAGAATGTGATCTTGCTCCTAGGTATCTTCCGGTGCGATGGAGAAATCAAAGCTGCGTAGTTCTTGGTTAGAAAATGTTGATGTGTTGATTTTTTTTTATTGAAAATGAGTTTTGTTATATTAAAAAAATAAATTGACAAGAAAAGAAAATAAATTTGTTTAACTTGAAATAAAATAAAAATATATTCTTAAATACAAGTTTTATGACTATCAAGCTGTACAACTTGTGTCTCAAAAACTCAAAGAATAAAAAGATGTCTCATCTAATTAGTCCTTTTAAGAATATTTTAAATTATTGTGTGGTTTATAAAATTGAGTTTTAAAATCATCAAGTAGTACAACTTGTGTATCAACAACTCCCATAATTAAAAATATCACATGCAACTCAAATTTAAAAAGTTGATTTTTTATACTCACTTATTTATAAAAATAAGTTTTAGAATAATAAATTTGTATAAATTGTATTATGCTATTTATGGATTAAAAGATGTTATCTTTAGTTAACCCCTAATAATTTTTATTTATTAATTTATTTATGAGTTTTAATTTATTAATTTATCTATGAAGATGAAAGTTAAAACCGCCAAGTTGTCGCAACTTGTATTCTAATAACTCAACGCACTACAACATTTTTAACCTTTGACCACACTTATCATGGCAACTGTTAAAAAAATGTGGCTAGAAACGAGAATAGACAACAGTTTTTCAAGTGTTGTTTATAACATACATATAAAATACACTTTCTTGCTTGTTAACATAAAACCGTTGCATATTCGTTCTTCAGGTACGGGTTAAAAAATGTGGCCGGTTTAGACAACATTTTTAAACCATTGTCTAAGAAGATTTTAAAACAACATATTAAAAATGTAGCTTTAATATAAAAATTGTTGCCTAAAGTATGTTTAAACCACAATATATAACTGTGGGATAAAATAAATAAAAAAATTTACTAAACCAAAACCCTTAATTATTTGTCTAAACTTAATTCCTAAACCAAAACCCTTAGTGATCACACCAAAACCCTTAGTTCCTAAACCAAAACCCTTCTCAATCTCTTTTCAATCTCATTTGTTCTATTTGCCTCCATCTCATTTTTTATTTGTCTTTGTTTCCTTGCCTCTGGTTTGAACCCAATACCCGTCTCAACCGCATCTGTATCGTCCATCTTCGTCTTGCTGGAACAAAAACCCCTTTCTCACCGTCTTGCTCGCCGCCGCCGTCTTGCTTGCTGTTGCCGTCGGCTTTGCAGTTATCAAAGAATTGATTATCGAGTATCAGTCCCATTGCGAAGTTACTGTGACTCTGCTCTCCACGTCTTCAACACTATGCCTCGTCGAAGCTCCGTCTCCTACAATGCCATGATATCTGGCTACTTGAGGAACTCCAAGTTCAACCTTGCAAGGGAACTGTTTGATCAAATGCCTGAAAGAGACTTGTTTTCCTGGAATGTAATGCTTACTGGCTATGTCAGGAATCGAAGACTCGGCGATGCTCGCAGACTGTTTGATTTAATGCCTGACAAAGATGTTGTTTCCTAGAATGCCATGCTGTCTGGTTATGCTCAGCATGGCTATGTTGATGATGCAAGGGAGGTTTTTGATAATATGCCTCATAAGAATTCCATCTCATGGAATGGCCTACTTGATGCCTATGTTCATAATGGCAGAATCGAGGAGGCTTGTCGGTTGTTTGAGTCCAAATTGGATTGGGACTTGATTTCTTGGAATTGTTTGATGGGTGGGTTTATTAGGAGGAAAAAGTTAGGTGATGCTAGGTGGCTTTTTGACCAAATGCCTATAAGGGATGCAGTCTCATGGAACACTATGATTTCAGGTTATGCCCAGGATGGAGATTTGTTGCAGGCTAGGAGAATGTTTGATGAATCTCCAATAAGGAACGTGTTCACATGGACAACTATGGTGTCTGGATATGTGCAGAATGGTATGCTGGATGAAGCTAGAAACTTTTTTTGATGAAATGCCTCAGAAAAATGAAATTTCATATAATGCAATGATTGCGGGCTATGTGCAATCCAAGAAAATGGATATGGCAAGGGAGTTGTTTGAAGCTATGCCATGTCGGAATATAAGCTCGTGGAATACCATAATTACCGGCTATGGTCAGAATAGAGATATTGTTCAGGCTAGAAAATTGTTAGATATGATGTCGCAGTGTGACTGTGTATCTTGGGCAGCTATTATTGCTGGTTATTGTCAATAGGGCTAAACAAAAGTTTATGCATCGAATAGGGCCAACAAATTTTGCTAGAATTCGTGCAAAAGAGGTACAACATTTATTCTTATTTATGTGTGTTTGTTATATATAAATAACAAGTTATTCTACTAAGTTTTAATTACCAACTTTACCAATAAAGCGTGCAATGAAGGAAAATGGGGAGGAAGTCACTCAAGCTGAAATGTTTGTCATAACTCGTCAGCGAAGAAAAGGAAAAATTGATGAAGAAACAGAAAATGTCATTGTATGTTTTTCCTTCTCATTATATATTTTTAATGTCTAAATTTTCAAATTTTAACATTGATTTTTTTTTTCTATCAAGCAAAACTTCAAAATTCAAATGAGAACTCTAGTGAGCCTCCTGACCAAGCCTTTCAATCATTGTTCGGCAAAGAAAAGTCCGGTAGAGTTCGTTGTTATGGAAGAATAGCTACACCAACAATGTTAAAAAAAAATGAAGAAATTGCCAACATTATGAAAAGGTATAAGTATATTAGTTTGATTTACTTAACTGTGAGATAATTAAGTTGATTTATTGTTATGATTAGGTATTTGGTAGACTTATAAATTGTTGGTTTTTAGTACTTGTGATATGTTGCTAGTTTTTTCTTCCAATAGGTAGTTTAACATACCTAAATTAAACATTAATTTTGTTGTTGCGATAAAAATTTGTGATTCATTTTTTTAATATTCATAACTATAATTGTATATTATTCCTTTTATTTATATTAATATAATAATTTTCCAGGTTGGACTTGAAGATCATCACCAAGATACATGAAGCTAATGGAATGTATTGAAGACTTGGTTGTTTTTTGGCAATGCAAATTTTGGTTGTTGCATTAGGAATAAAAAACTTGATAGTTTTTTTTTTATCTAATCATGTATTGGTTTTTTTTGGATATCTAGTAATATTTATGTTACATTATTTTGATGAGACAATTATTTTTCTTCGCAATATATACTTTAATCAAGACTTGATTATGTTTAACTCTTTTGTGTTTTGTTCAATAGCAATTGGTTAATGTTCAATTATGAATTACAAGCAATAATAATTAATTATCAATGTTTGCCAAAAAATTGAGAGTGTATGATAAACCTATATGCAACATTTAGAAAAATGTAGACTAAATAAATTGAATGTTTATGGTTGAAAAGTATAGAGAACACATAAAAAGTGTGGTTTAAAACATTTTCATCACTGTGGCCTAAACAAAAAGGCAACATTTAAATTCTTTTGACAACGTTATAAATGTGTTGCCTAAAACATCCAAATCTATTGTCTTAGACCAAAAAATGTTGCCTATTCTTTTGACAACGTTATAAATGTGTTGCCTGAAACATAAATACTTTACACAAAACCGTGGCCTAATTGTATATGCAACATTTATAAACTGTTGTCAAAATTAGTTCATAAAACCGTGGCCAGAAACATTCAAACAAACCGTGGCCTCTTTGAGTGTATTCACCAACGGTTTTTTAGACTTCGTGGGCAAAAGTAAAAAACCGTTGCCTTAAAGAATAGGCCACGGCCACCTACGCCACATTTTATAAACCGTTGCCAAACCGTTGCCTAACCTTTAGGCCACGGATATTTTAATTTACACCACACTTTTTTATTGTTGCCACAACTCAAAAATGTTGTAGTGACGATAAAGAAAAGAAAATAACACATCTAAATAAAAAATTTATAAGTCCTTTTTTATATTAATTTATTTTTTAAAAATAAAATAAAATAGCATAAAAAAATAGAGTTTAAGAACTATCAAGTTGTCATAACTTGCTTTCTAACATTTCAAAGGTTAACAAATGTCTCATTCAAATAACTTTTCAATATTTTGTTATATTCTATCTTTATTTTATTTTTAAGAATTAAAAGAATTAATACTAAATATTAAATAAATTTAAATCAATTTAATTAAATAAATTGGTCATAAAACTATAAATATAACATGCATATAAATATTCTAATTAAATAATTAGAGTTAAATGAAATATGCATACATATAGTACTTGTTAACTTGCTAACGTGTGAGATGTAGGAAAAAGCAGGAAAAGTAGCTATCAATCATGAAGCATGAATAGTAATCCATTGTTAGAAAGAGCGGTCAATCACACGTTCAGTAGGATAGGCAATAGGAGTAAGAACATTCAGCTTTATAGAAAGAAAGGAAAGGGAGTCAAACAAAAAAATTAGTATGAAAAGCAGAACACGGGATTACAATGCATATTTATCGAAAACCCCTAAAGATGGATCTCAAAACAAACACTACTCATAACAACAAAACTTATATCTCTCCAATAATCAAATTTTAACTCTTGTAACATAGAGTTTTAAACAAACAAAGCAAGCATGAATAAAGTGAAAGAATACGTACCTTTCTAAATATCAATCACGATGAAGATAAAAGTGGTTGTGCACGGTGGTGTGCGACTAGATAGGTACGTCGTAGTTGTTAAAATGAATTTGGTTATGAGTTGATTTGTGGGAGGATGATAACAAATATTTTTTTCTTCTCTCTTTTGGTTGATTTCAGAAACGAAAGAAGAGAAGAACTCTTTTTTTGACTTCTGATTTTTTAGTGTTTTCAAAAAGAGATTTTTTTTATCCGATTTCCTCCTTTTTTTTTTTGAAATTTAATAGGGTGTATTTATAGAGTTTTTTTTATATGTTTAGTTGTTTTCTGGTCTGCCTTGGTCCTTCTCCATCAAGGTCCTGTTTGATGTTTCGTTCTCTTTGCTCATCATCTGCATTTTTCTGCACCTTTGATGCCTTCATAGTTTTAGATTATTTGTTCTGATCTGTTCATTGCTGAGCTTTTATTTGTCTTTTAGTTTCTTGTTTTTTTTTTAAACTAAAAAATTTGTCTCTTTGTTCTTATCATGTGTGCAAAGGCTGACCAGTAAAAAAATATTTTTTTTGTTTCTCCAATTAGTTAAAATAGGTACAGATGTATCAGTGAGCATGGCTTGTGCATCAATGGCAGTCATCATCAACATAACAGAGTTTGACAGTGAACAAAGGCAACAATATACAAAACACAGGCAAAACTGGAAACAGCTGGCTTGATCTGATTTAATTTTTATTGTAATTTAAATTTGGCTTTATTTTTGGTTTGTAATTTGATTTTGTTTTAAAACTCTAATTAGATTTGAAATTATAAATTTATGATACATAATGAAATTATTTATTGTAATTATTTTTATTTCCTTTTTTTAAATACATATTTTTCTTTTTTTATTTTTATTTCGAAATGGACAAAATTAGGGTACTACAATTCTGATATAAACTTAGTATCAGTTTTTGATTTATGCATTAAAAGAATTGATTAGCAAATCGATTAGTTCTTCTATTTTCAAGATTCAAGAAAAACAAGAAACGCGATAATCGATTAGGCAATCGATTAAGCTGAAACTACACTTTAATAAAATCGATTGGGAAATCGATTTATCTGAAGTTTTTCTGAAAAATATAAACTGATTCAATCACAAATTTCACATAACACACACTTACAACAAAATAACAATCACTTTTCTCATAAACTCAAAACTGAAATACACTTTGAAAAGATTGTCATAGCTCACTAAAAATACATTGGCAAATAGTATGTGAGATCTTCTATTGTGATTGAGTCAATCTTCTTAGTCTTCTTTTATCTCTTTTGTAGGAATAACTATCTGTATAGAAGTTTCTGGAAAATCTAGTGGTGTAAACTGGTGGTTATCTGTTTTGGTGCATGTGTTCATCAAGAAGAAGCCTCAACTTGATCTCGTGAGGGTTTGGCGAGTAGCTCTTAGGGATAAGTTGGTATTGTAATAGAAGTGGTGTTGAGTTGGATGGATAGGCTGTGATTAAGTTGGAAAGTCTGTAAAAAGTACTCAAGTCAATTCTAGTGAAAGACTGAAATCATTGTTGATTTCAGGATTGGATGTAGGCTATCAAACTGATAGCCGAACCAATATAAAATTCCTGGTGCACCATTTCCTTTATCTCTTCTCTTTATATTGATATTGCATGAATGTTTGTTCTTGAATGTTTGTATTTGTGAATCTTTATTTCTGAATAATTTCTTGAAACTGTCATTGTTAACTTGGTTAATAATCTTGTAAAATTAGTGAAGTCATTTCATATAATTTTTTAATAATAGAGGCCATAATCATTAACCGACTGTATTTCCCATAATTCATTCGGGACTCGCCACGTACGGCTGAATCCCTTTGAGTAATACTTGACTAATGAGAAAACTTGAATTTGGTGAGGTTAAAATACGAGTTAGAAATTTTTATAGAGTTTTGTTTGATTTAAATTTTGAAGATTGTGTGGTAGTTGAATTATTGTAGAATTGTGTGTTTGATGTATTATGTGTTTTATTTATATCTACTTTGATATTATTATATGATATAAAATATGATGAATTGTTATTAACTCAATTTCTATTAAAGTAGTGTGTGTGAATGATTTAGTATTATTATTTGTGTGTGAAAATCATATATTGTTGGAGTTTATGTATTATTATGATAAATTTGGAATGTAATATATGATTATGAAAATATGCATTGATGATTACTTGTTTACTTATGATGTTACCACCTTGATGAATATCACAAAATGCATATTGTGTTTTATTGAATAGTAATGAATTCGACCTGTACCAATGATGATCCTCTTAATGGAGTGAGTAACCTAGGCCAATGAGGGGAGAAAATAGATGTTGATAGTTTTTGAAGTAGAGATTATTTGGTCATTATATAGGTAAGGCCTGACAAGCCTAGTGATTTCGGGGGAAGTACAACTAAATGAGTTTGATCGTGGTGGTCTTCTCTTAAGCCTTAGGGAAATATTGTTAGACCTTGGAGGTATTCGTGTGGGGAACTCTTATGTGACTTGGAGGTAGCGCTCCAAATGTCAGAAACTACCATGCAACACACGTTTACCTCGACTGTCACATATATGTGTCTTGGGTTGAGTTGAGGGGATATATGAGGACATGGCCAAATTGAATTGTCTATCCACTTGCTTAGTGGCATAGTATCACGCCTCCTAACGAAGTACTTCAGAGTTAGAATGGTACCAAAGAAAGAGGAGGAGTCTAGAGTATAAGAGCATGCATAACATTACTTGATTTGTGTGTTTACTTACTTGATGTTATGGATTGTATCAATATTTTACGTTGATTATTCTTGTTGATTGTGATTTGATCTGATACGGTGTTTAATATATTTTACGAGTTCTTCTCAATTATTTTACACTATTACATGTTTTTGAAGCTCGCCCCTTGTTGCTTGTGTTTGGCGCTTAGCGCAATCATTTATGGTTATCGATTGGTGATCCACACTCTGATAGGTGATACTGGGTGAGAGTAATTTTTTGTATTCTATTGAGTTATCAATTAATTTAGATTTTTGCAAATTCGATTGATCAATTGTGTTATTTTCATCTTTTATTCGGATGTAGAAATTAATTATCTCTAACTTTAGAATATGTTTTTATGTCTGAAATTTTTATTTAAGAAACATCAACTATATTCAATATTAAAGGATTTTTAATTGAAAATTTTTATGCAAACATTTTGTGTAAGTGTGAATGTGACGTCCTGAACTTTATAGCTTAAATGAAAATTTTTATACTATATTTTGGAACTGCTGCGAATCTCTTTCAAAACTAGTGCATTTTACTTTTTTTTTTTTTTTAATTTGGATTTAGGGTGTCACATTTAGCAGCAAACATCTTTCTCTAGAATGATCAAGATCATTCTCCAATATGATGACATCATTCTCCAGAATTTAACTTAAGATTAATCTTGGTTATGAAAATAGAAAACGGAGAACGTTCTTGGTTAGTGAAAAATACACAATTTAATTTATCTATTTAATTTGATAATCAAAATACTAGAAATAAGTAGAGATAATAGAAGAGATATCACATACAGATATATCCTGATTTACCCAATCCGGGATATGTCCAATCCTCACAACTGTGAGATTTTTCACTAAGTGTTCAAAACGGAGAACGTTCTTGATTTTTACACCATCAGTTCAGATCAACCATGATCTGTTACAATCTTCACCTTTTAGCTTTGAAAGGATTTTTACAATCACCTTTCAACCTTGAAAGGATTTTTACAAACACACTCAATCTAACATAAAAGATAAACTTGAGTTACAAATGATGTGTATGATAAAAGTGTTTGAGATCTTCAAACTTCTCAACACTTGTTTGAGATAAATGAAAGACAAACTCAGTAAATAATGATCCAAAGATATAATGAAGAGAACTGGAGTTTGCTTGAAGAGTTTTTTTTTGACTTGTTACTTGAACAAGTGTTGGTATATTTGTAAACTGAACTCTTGCCTTCATTTTTCAATTGATCTTCAATTTATAGATGTTAAAATGCTTTGAATATTCAATTTAAAATGAATATATCCGTTGGAGACACTTCCCAAGTGTCATATATATATATATATATATATATATATATATTTTAAAGCAATTAAACATGTGTTTATTTGCAACCCAAAACATTCTTGACAAAACGGAGAACATTCATGCTTTGGGTCTCATGGAAAATGTGAATGAGTTGTCACATGTCATTTGGCACTGTTTTGATTCAGGTTTATGCATAACTTTTTGCAGAATATTGTAAGTACAATGTAATTGTGTCATTGTTCACAACTCATCAATTTGAAGATCAATCTTGAGATTGTTTTTCTCCTTTAGGTATTCAGCTCGTGTTTTGGGCTTCACCATTGATTTGAGCAGTCTTGATACTCTTTAATATGTGGTTCATACTGTGGAAAATTATCAGTTTGAGTTATGTCATTAAAAGAGAATTAAAACTAGAATGTTCTTTTGTAAAACCAAAACATTCTTTGTTTTCTATTTTGTATGAGTGTTGGATTTTGACAGTTGTTATGTGTCATTCATTTGTCTCAAAAACATGATGTGCTTTCTACAAAAGGGGGCAATCGTAGTGGCCTTGCTATCATGGATGTCCTTGCTCATAGTTCATCAATTTGAAGATTGATCTTGATGTTTTGCTTTGTCTTTGTTGATCCTCTTTAGTCGAATCTATCCAAAATAATCTTGTGTAGATTATTAACTTCCTCTATGATGAATATTGATGTTTTGTAGTGTAGGTAGATGTACTTTTGTAGCTCAAATCGATCTTAAATTACAATAGATTTTGCTCTTTGTAAACGAGAACGTTGTTGGATTAAAGTTGTGAAAACAGAGAACGTTCTTCGTTTTCTGTTTTGAGTGATTTGTTGTTTTTGTTTTGATATGAGTTTTGTTTATATATCAACTATTCTACAGGTGTACCACTAATGTATTTTTTATTTTGTTCATATCGTACTTTGATTTTAAGTCATTACTCTTGAGGATCAAAACTTGTAACTTCATACATTGCTTATGTAATTGTGAACTTGTTAAATGAATATGCCCAAGGTTTCCTTGCCTCATTCTGATTATTCTGATAGTTACTTGCAATTTTTCATGCATCTTGATGCGTTACTACAACTTGAACCAATCTTGATTTCTAGAAGGCTTTGTTCTTCGTAAACCATAATATTCTTGGATTAATGCTGTAAAAAACCAGAATATTCTTCGTTATTCAGATTGTTGTCCAAAATGATATTTGTTTTCAGAATGCTGTCAAGAATGTTCTTTGTTTTTCTGTTTGATAACCAAAACATTCTTCGTTTCTCATATTTGATCTTGTTTCTTTTAAATGATTTTACTTCTGATTTATAGCATAGTGTGATAATTGATTGTTGTATAATGTATTTGGCTGTCTTCTTCATGAAGATGCTATATTTAAGATGTAATAATCATTATATTGAATGATTGATATATCTTACTTTTGAAATTATTTCATTATTGATTGGATACTTATGCACTTTGATGAAGTAAATGGCTTCTTGCTTGTTCAGTTGTGCAATTCATGCTCCTTAAACAAAACTTAAGTGAAATCGTTAGTAGACCACCATTCATAAAACTTAATTATTTATTTCATAATGTTTGTTGTGATTAAAATATACATCAAAGAGGTTTTTGCCTCAACATTGATTTCATCTTCATATATCCAAATCATATTAGTGAGTCCTGTTACCAATAATCTATTCTCAAACACGAGTTGAGCATAATCAAATTTTACCAATCTCTCTAAATCATTATTGTGTAAGCTCAAAATTATAAGGGTTGTTTATAGTTTGAGTAGTTTTTATAAAAAACTTTTTATGGTTAAAAAGTGAATTGTAAAATCCTATCAAGATTGATAGGTGACTTGATTGAATCCTTTCTGGGTGGAATGGAATTGTTGCGACATATCAAGGTTGATCTTATAAAAAACTGTGTAAAACCAATAATGTTCTCCGTTTGAACACCTAGTGGAAAATCTCACAATTGTGAGGGCTGGACATAACTCGAGTTGGGTGAACCAAGATACATCTTTGTATGGTATCACTTCCTTATCTCTATTTACTTTAAGCCATTTTAATTATCATGTTAAATAGAGAAGATAAAATTGTGATTTTAACTAATCAATAACGTTATCCGTTTTCTGTTTCCAGATCCAAGACCGTTCTTCATTTTCTGTTTTCATAACCAAGATCAATCTTGAGTTATATTCTTAAGATTTTAACAGGAAATTTTAAATAGGTAAACTTACAATTCAAACCTCTTTCTTTGTAAATTGACGTTGCTACTTCAATAACTGATTAATTATTTGATTAAATTGGTTCATACTTGTAAGACCCATGATTTTAAATTATACTTTAGGTATTTTAGTGGATTTTGATATTGAACTCGGAGCCTTTTTAGCCAAAGTTATTAATACTTTGGAGTTTATATGACCAAAAAGATATTTTGATGCCCAATTAAAATTACTCGTCGATAAATAAATTAAATTTTGTACGGTGAATCCTTTACAAAGAATTTAATTCTGGGGAGTTTTGTTAAAAATGTCTCGAGATTGCTAAAAGTTGTATATTGCAATTGAGTTGCGACGAGAGTAGATATTTTAATAAAAGTGGTTTGGAGAGGCTATGGGTGAAATGGTAATTTTAATGAATATCTAGATGTTTGTTAAGTTATAATTAATATAGATATATGTTTGTGTGGAGGGAAAAGAAAAGGAAATAGAAAGAAAAGGAAATAGAAAGAAAAGGAAATAGAAAGAAAAGGAAATAGAAAGAAAAGAAATAGAAAGGAAGGAAAAAGGAAGAAAGGAAAAGAGAAAGAAAGAAAACATTTTCGTCTCCTTCCTCTCCCTGCCTCGCGTGAAACTCCATCCATTCTTTTTCGATTTTCATTTTCGTTGCTTCCTTTTATGTTCAAGAAAAGAAACCCAAGGCTTAGTGGGTGAGAAAGATCAAATTTCCAGCTTCTTCCGTCTTTCCGGATTCGAAAATGGTGTTAGTAATTTCAAAACCGTCAAACACAAACCTCCACATTTCATCTAGATCTAAGCTTCATTTCGCAAAGAGATAGAATGGAAAGTTGCTCACCACCACGCTACGGTGCTAGGGAACCAACTTTGGAAGCGAAGTCGCAAGCAGAGATTTTATCGGATTTACTCACGGTACCGTAATCGCACGTTAAAGCTAACGTTAAGGTAAGGGCTCCTTCCAAACTTTTAGTTTACATTTAGGAACTTATCTGTGGTTGTGTGGAAAAGAATTTGGTTAGAGATGAAGTATTGATTTGGGGAAAATGAATTTAATGCTTTATGGGTGAAATTCTAATGTGGGGTTTTGGTGATATTGATGAATGTTTCACGAAAAATGAATTTAACTAATTTATGTATGATTTTGAGTAAATGAAATTTGTTGTGTTTGAGTGGTGGGTTGTTTTGATTTGTGTCGTCGTATTCGATGTGTTTTGTGTGGATTTTGTGGAAAAATGAATTGATGTGATTTGGTGTGAATTGTGGATTGAATTTGAGAATATGTCTGAGTATGTTCTGTGTGGAATTTGAAAATCATTATAGTTAAACGAGTATTTAAAATGGGGAATCTTTTAATACCTCTGTTTACTTAATGTTTGTCGTGAAAACCATTAGAGTTAAACGAGTATTAAAAATGGGAAATCTTTTAATATCTGCATTTACTTAACGATTGTCGTGGATAGAGTTAGAGTATGCACATGCATTTCATAGTACATGGTGATCGGATGGGTCATGAGATGATTCCATGTGATTTGTTGGTTCATCTTATCCATGGGCCACGAGATGACTCCATGTGATTTGTTGGTTCATCTTGTCCATGGGCCACGAGATGATTCCATGTGATTTGTTGGTTCATCTTATCCATGGGCCACAAGATGATTCCATGTGATTTGTTGGTTCATCTTGTCCATGGGCCACGAGATGATTCCATGTGATTTGTTGGTTCATCTTATCCTTGCGGGGATTGTCGCGTCGTGTAAGGTCTGCGATAGACTGCACATTTTTTTTGGTAAATCGTGCTGACCCGTGATAGGTGGCACCTCGGTAAATAGTACTTCAGTCTGTGATAGACGGTACATTTACGATTTACGTTTTTAGTAAATCGTGCTGACCCGTGATAGGTGGCACCTCGGTAATTTAGTACTTTGGCATGTGATAGGCGGTACAATTATGATTTACGACCCTTCGAGGAGGGTTTTGGTTTGGAATTCCGAGTCCATGCATTTTGGCATATACGCATTGCAATAGGGTGCTTGGCATAGTACAATGTTGTGATTTTGTGTGCGCTTAGGCAACCACAAAATCCACCTAAATTTTTAAGATTTTTGTGAGGGCTTTTTCACCCACAAAATCTAAATTTTGTGAGAGTAAAGGCCGCCACAAAAGTCTAAAGTGATGTTACCCTTTGTGGCTGCAAAGGCCGCCACAAAAGCCTGACCCGTTACCTTTTGTGGCTGCAAAGGCCGCCTTAAAATTTTATACCGTTACCTCTTTTGTGGCTGCAAAGGCCGCCACAAACACCCAAAGAACCGTTGCCAGTTGTGGCCTCTCATGCCACCACAAATCCATGCCTTTATGACCGTTTTGGCCGCCACAAACGCCATATATCCATTGTGGCTGCTTTGGCTGCCACAAAGGATGAACCAAATTCTATATATATTACTCCACTCCTCTTATCATTTTTTACTTCTAACTTCTCTCTAAACCTTCCTTCTAAATTTTTTTCCACCTTCTCTCTACAAAAAATGTTCCTCCAAGGTTGCTTCAATTTTGGTAAGTTTGTATTATATTATATTATATTATATATTTAGTTTTTTTATTTTTGATTTGAAGTTATTTATGTAATTAATATTATTGAATTTTTATTTTGATAGTGGTGATATTGTGTTAATTACTTCGAAGAGTTGTAAGCTTTATACGTGAAAGCTTCAAGTCAGACACTACCCGACATCAAGTTAGTATTTTATACATTTTAAATTTAGATTAGTAAATATATATGAGATATTATAAATATATTTATATTATTTTTTAAAAATAGATTAGTAAAATATGTGTTATTATAGATTTATTTATAAAAAAATAGAAATTATGTTGTTTATATAATATATGATAAATAAAAGTTTGAAACACATGTAAAACTTATTGATTTTAATATAACTATTTTTTAAAAAAACATTATTAAAATTGATGATATTATTATTTTTTGTTAGTCTTGATACATAATATAGTTTATTTTTTTGTTAGTCTTGATATTTTTTGTTAGTCTTGATTATTAAAGAAATATCATTTAAAATTTTATTTCGATTTATATAATTATAGTATTGATAATAATTTATTATATTGTTTGCAAATGCATGCTCCCCTAATTAACATATAAAGTATGTCAAAATTTATATATAATGCTTTTGAAAAATAAAGCAATTAATATATAAAACATCGATATATATATATACACACACATATACATGGATATAGACCGTAGTTGGATGTACGATAAGAATTTTCTTGGAAGGAAGGGTCTTAAACAACGTTATGCTAACAAGGTTGAAGACTTTCTCAATTTTGCGAGAGTGCATAAAATTATCGAAGACGAAGGGGGAATGAGATGTCCATGTTGTTTATGTCGATGTAGACGGTTTAAAAGTGAAGATGAAATAAGAGTGCATTTATATGCAGATGAATTTATGCCTAACTACTGGATTTGGACTAATCATGGGGAAGAGTCTCCGGCGGCGCCTAATACTAGTACATGTGTGGAGAATAACATAGGTCCTTCAAGTAGTACTAACATGTTAGCTATAGATTATTATAACTATCAACACTTTGTGGTGATGAAGGATATGATCTCGGATGTTGTTGGGGTTAATTTGTCATTCAATGAAGATCAATATGACGATATCGATGAACTTCCGAATGAAGAAGGTCAGAGATTTTATGGTCTTTTAAAAGAGACAAATAAACCATTGTTTAAAGGATCTCCAATGTAAGACCCATATTTTTTTAAGTGTACTTTATGTATTTTAATGGATTTCTGGTATTGAACTCAGGGGCTTTTTAGCCAAGTTATTAATATTTTGGAGTTTATATGATCAAAAAGATATTTCGATGCCCGATTAAAATTACTCGTCGATAAATAAGTTAATTAACTGCGGTGAATCCTTTGCGGATAGTTTTATGCGTTTTGGGTAAAAGAGTAATTTAATAAATATTTAAAGAGTTGGAGATATTTGTTGGAAATAGTTAATATGTATATATAGAAAAGGAAAGGAAGGAATTGGGAAGAAAAGAAAAAGAGAGAAAAGAAAAAGAAAGAAAGGAAAAGAGAAGGAAAGAAAGAAACATTTTCCCTCCCTCTCCCTCTCTGCCGCGCACACCTATTCCTCCCCCTTCCTCCATTGTTGCTCGTTTTTGCTTTCTTTTCTTTCCTTGGAGTTCGCAATTGATAGTGGGTGATAGGACAAGGATTTCACAACTTCACTCTTCACCTTTGATTCAAAAACGAAGAAAAACGGTTTTAGGGATTCAAACTCAAATCTCTCCGTTTCATCTAGATCTAAGCGTCGTTTCAAGAAGTGATACAAGGGAAAGTTGCTCACCACTACACTACGGTGCTAGTGAGCTAACTTTGGAAGCGGCGTTGCGAGCGGAGATTTTTATCGGATTTGCTCACGGTACCGAAATCGGACGAAAAAGCTAAAGTGAAGGTAAGGGCTCCTTCCAAACTTTTAGCTTGCACTTAGGGCCTTATCTGTAGTTGTGTGGAAAAGATTTTGTTAGGATTAAAGTGTTGATTTGGTGGAAAATGAATCTAAGGCTTTATGGGTAAAATCTTAGTACTAGGTTTTGGATATATTGATGAATGGTTCGTGGAAAATGAATTTAAACTCATTTATGAATGATTTTGAACGAATGAAACTTGTGTGTTTGAGTGGTGGATTGTGATGATGTGCGTTCGTTGTTTTGACGTGTTCTAAATTGATAACTGATGAAACTTGAGATGTGTTTTGTGTGGAAAATGATTTGATGTAAATTATGGATTGAAATGTGAAAGTTGGTTTTGCGTGGAATTTGAAAACCATTAAGTTAAACGAGTATTAAGAATGGGGAATCTCTTAATGTCTTGTTTACTTAATGTGAGTTTGTGAAAAATCGTTTAAGTTCACTGAGCGTTAAGAATGGGGAATCTCTTAATGTCTTAGTTACTTAATGTTGTTTGAAAATCGTTTAAGTCAACTGAGCGTTAAGAATGGGGAATCTCTTAATGTCTTGGTTACTTAATGTTTGTTTTTGAAAACGGTTTCAGTGAAATGAGTATTAAGAATGGGGAATCTCTTAATGACTTGTTTATTGAATGTTTCTTTGTGGAAATTGTTTAAGTCAAAAGTATATTAAGAATGGGGAATCTCTTAATATGTATGTTTGCTTAATGTTTTGGTGTGAAAATCGGTTAAGTAAATGAGTATTAAAAATGGGAAATCTTTTAATATCTGCATTTACTTAACGCTTGTTGTGAATGGAGTTAGTGTATGCTCATGCATTTCATTTGGTAAATTGTGCTGACCCGTGATAGGTGGCACCTCGGTAAACTGTACTGACCCGTGATAGGTGGTACGTTTACGATTTACTTTTTGGTAAGTTGTGTTGACCCGTGATAGGTGACACCTCGGTAAGTAGTACTTTGGCCCGTGATAGGCGGTACACTTACGACTTACGTTTTTCTTTTGGAAAATCGTGCTGACCCGTGATAGGTGGCACCTCGGTAAACAGTACTGACCCGTGATAGGTGGTACGTTTATGATTTACGCTTTTTAGTAAATTGTGCTGACCCGTGATAGGTGGCACCTCGGTAATTGGTACTTTGGCTTGTGATAGGCGGTACAATTATGATTTATGGCCCTTCGAGGAGGGTTTTGGTTTGGAATTCCGAGTCCATGCATTTTGGCATATACACATTGCATTAGGGTGCTTGGCACACGAGTTGTGATTGATGCAAATTATGATGGTGTTGATTTTGCTAAGTGTTGTTGTTTGAAACTATGTGTAAGTGTGTTTGATTCAAATTGTGATTGTGTTGATTGTTCTAAGAGTTATGTTTTGGAATTGTGTGATAGTATGTTAGATTGTAAAACGTTTTCGAAACTCATAATGTCGTGGTGATTGTATGGGTATTGCTAAGTGTTAAGGTTAGGAGGGGTGTTTGAATGTGATTGAGTTAGTTTATGTATTTTTGAAAGAATATACAGGGAAATCGATTTACCACATCGATTTGATGAGTTACAGGGGCCCTCTTTTGCACGAAATCGATTTATCCAACTGATTTTGTAAGCTGTCTTTAAAAATCATTTAAGAAATCAATTTGATAAATTGATTGGATTCAATTGGTTTCAAGTCAGGGGCTTTGTCTTCCAAAAATCGATTTGCTCAATCGAATGGATTCAATACAGGGGCTCTGTCTGTCAGGAAATCGATTTACCCAATCGATTAAGTCAACCGATTTACCCAATCGATTGATTTAAGCTCAGAGTTCAGTTTTCACTAAAAACTTTCAGGAAATTGATTTCCCTAATCGATTGGCTCAGTGGGAAATCTTATTTTGAGTTTGATAATTGATTGTTCAATTGATTTATCAATGCTTTGTTCAGTTATGTATTACTTGATGGATTGATAACTCTATTTGATGTCATTTACATTTGGCAAGCTTTACATGAACTTATAGCATGTGGAAAAACCCATCTAATATGTATGATAAATTGAAAAGGTTAATTGTGCATTGAAAAGTAAATGTTATGTGTTAACTGTTAATTTTGGTTGGTGACCCTTTACAACTATTGTGGAAATCTGGGCTTTGCCCTCAGATGAGAGTCGGGATGATCCTACAGGTTCGTACCCTCCGGATGGGAATGTGGATGGGAGTGCTTGATTGGAGCTACGATAGGAGAATCTCACGGGGCGCGTGGAGATTACTCAAGGCGTATAGTTTTTTGTTATGTATAGAATGATCAGACTAGGTTGTCACTCAGGACAATTATGTCTTTCTTTTGGGCTACTTTTATTTTAAATTGGAAGGTGAATGATGCTAACTTAGGTATGAATGATGCTAACTTAGGTGAATGCAATTTTTGTCAACAACCAAGGTATCACCAAAGGAATAACTCTAGGGTAAGTAGGGGAAAATCAATTCCAAGGAAAGCAATGTTTTACCTACCTATTGTATCAAGATTGCAGAGAATGTTTGCATCAATACAAATTGTAGGAAAGATGACGTGGCATTATGAGAATAGAAGAAATTCAGGTGTGTTGTGACATCCGTCTGATGCTTAGGCATGGAAACACTTTAATCAAATGCATCCTGATTTAGCATCAGATCCACGCATTGTAAGACGTGGATTATGCTCAAATGGATTTACGCCTTATATACAAGCATCGTCTACTCCTTATTCTTGTTGGCCGGTTATTGTTACTCCTTACAATCTTCCTCCTGATATGTGTATGTCTATACCTTATATGTTCTTAGCTGATGCGCTACCAGGTCCTTCTAATCCTACAACTGGTATTGATATTTTCTTACAACCTTTGATAGACGATCTGAAGAGGTTGTGGAGTAGTGTCTTGTCATATGATATTGCTCGGAGAGAAAATTTTATGATGAGAGCTGCATTGTTGTGGACCATTAATGATTTCCCCGCTTATGTGATGTTTTCAGGATGGGGAACCCATGGTAAATTAGCTTGTCCTATTTGTATGGAAGATACAAAAGCATTTACTTTAAAATTTGGCAAGAAGGCATCGTGGTTTGACTTGCATCGTAGGTTTTTACTTGCTGATCATGCATTTAGAAGGAACAAAGCTGCGTTTATGAAGGGCTATGCAGAAAGTCTAGGACCCCCCGCTTAAATTGACATCAGAACAAGTTTGGAATAAAGTAAAAGATATGCCAAAAGCACATGTTGTTAATGGTATAGCTTCTAAACCACAAGGTTACGGACAATGGCACAATTGAACAAAAAGATGTATTTTTTGGGATCTACCGTATTGGAAAGATAATCTTTTGAGACATAATCTCGATGTTATGCATATCGAGAAAAATTTCTTTGACAACATATTTAATATTGTGATGAATGTGAAAGAGAAAACAAAAGATAATGACAAAACTAGAAAAGACCTAGGTATATATTGCAGGCGACCAGATTTGTTGTTGGTGGAACAAAACGGCAAGACCCTAAAACCTCGTGCAAATTACACATTATCTACTGATGAAGCTAAATCTATTTATCGTTGGATCAAAGAGCTGAAGACACGTGACGGTTATTGTTCTAATTTGACAAGATATGCTGATGTGGAAAATGGGAGGATGCATGGGATGAAAAGTCATGATTATCATATATTTTTAGAGTGTTTACTTCCTATTGCCTTTAGTGCTTTATCGACACATGTATTGAACCCACTTATTAAAGTGAGTCAATATTTCAAGAATTTGTGTTCTTCAACACTCATTGATAAAGATCTCATCTAGATGGAAAATAACATTTCGATCATTCTATGTAAGTTGGAGAAAGTATTTTCTGTTGGGTTTTTTGATTCCATGGAGCATCTCTTAGTGCATCTTGCAAGTGAAGTTAGACTTGGTGGACCAGTTCAGTATAGATGGATGTATTCATTTGAAAGGTGATATATATATATATATATATATATATATATATATATATATATATATATATATGGAGCTTATTGTACATCTCTCTTTATATTATAATAGGTTCATGAATTATTTAAAACGGTCGGTGAAAAATAAAGCTAGAGTTGAGTGCTCAATTTGTTCATCTTACCTACACCGTGAAACAACACATTTTTTTTCTTATTATTTCAACAACGAAGAGTTGTCACCAGTTAACGGAGAAACACTACTGATAGTGTTATACGTAATCCACATACTTTATCTGCTTTTTGCTTGTCTGGTCATGATGTTGGTAGGGATTTTCTGATTATCTGGCCAAGTGACAAAGTATTTAATGCGGCACATGTTCAGGTTTTGAATAACTGCATTGAAGTTAAACCTTACATTGAGTACGTTTTAAATTCCTTTTCTTTTAGATTATATTTATATGATTAAATTGATATTCACCATATATATGGTCATCGATCAGGGAATTTTTAACTACATGACAATCATTTGTTGATATATATTCAAATTTCCCATTATGGTTTCAACAACAAGTACATCTCGAAGAACAAACTCCTATCAACATCCACTTGAGTCACTTATCTATGGGCCTGAGTAGAAGTTTCAAAGAATGGCACACCTATTACGTCAATGGATACAAATTTCACACTGAATCTTGGACTGAAGGAAAAGAAACAATTAATAGTGGAGTTTGTATGAAAAATGTGTCTGATAGTGGTGTAGTAGAAGATTTCTACGGCATAATTGAGCATATTTACGAAATTGACTATACATTCCTAGATTATGTTAAAAAAAGTGGTTTTGTTTTACTGTAAGTGGTTTGATCCATCTAATAAAGGAACTAAGATCAATTTGATATCCAATACTGTAGACATTCGTATGAGCAAAAAATATCCACGTTTCGATCCATTTTCCCTGGCCCATAATGTAAGACAAGTGTATTATGTTCCTTATCCATCAACTGTCAAAAGCAAACAAGGTTGGTGTGCTGCAATCAAAACAAGACCAACAAGTGAAATAGAAGAAGTTGAAGCAGGTCAAAATGAAGAAGTTGCATATCAAATGGATGAAATTTCAAATTTGGATCATATGATTGGAGATGAGACTATTAGTCAACTTTGTCATGAGTCAAACATTGGAGAAGAAGTTGATGAACAAGAAATAGATGAATTAGAGAATGATGAAGGCACTGACTTAATTCACTACGATGATGACGATGACTAAGACAATTAATTAATTACGCATTATATATATATATATAATATTATATATGGTAATGTAAAATATGAACGACACTTTATATATATATATATATTTATAATTTATATATATTTCTTTATTTATGTGAGTGTTATAATTTATTTATGTATATTTCATTATATATATATATATATATATATATATATATATATATATATACATGGCTTCAGTGTCATGAGTAGGAGGATCAGGAGGATCGGAAGCATCAGGAGGAACGAGAATGGTGGGAATACGAGGAATATCCAAAACATCACGTGGTAAGAAAAAAGTTGCTAAACCATGTGTTGTTAATGACCCATCTCTTATGCCGATGCCGACGATTGGTACTAGTGGTGGATCTATTCTTCTATATCCTGAGGTCCCTGTAGAGCCTTATAGCATAGAAGAAATAATGGAATCTGGATGTGTTGATTGCTACAACCGCATTGTCATTATTCCATAAGGAGATGAGTATGTAAACTATGATTGTTAAATTATGATTGTTAAATATTTTATTATTGCATGTTACATTATTTTATTAATTCATTTTTATATTTGATTTGCATGTAAACTTTGAATATATCTTCCTTTTAAATCATCTGCAAAGGCAATTGCTGAAGTCATATAAGAGAAATATAAAAAACCATGGTTGTCTTGGGGTGAGATAAAAGAGGATAAGACACCTCAATTTAGCGAAGTTGGTCAATTTTTACATTGTTTCAAAGTAAGTGATTAGATTAATTTATTTAATTACTAATTATACATTTGATTACTTAATTGAATTATATTTTAATATTTTTTAAATTTAAACAAGCAACAGACTAAATGCACTTGGAAAAGAGAGCATGATGTTGCAGTTTTGGCTTCTTTTGACCATTGCTTTTCCAAACGTCTCTCATCTATGTTGGCGTACGCACGTAATAAGGGTGAGAAAAAACGGGCTAATTGGATTGGTGAAAATGTTGGGAGTGCTTTGTGGAGGAAATGGAACACATATGCTTACAAACAGAAGAGAGAAAAAGCAAAGATTAATAGAGCATCTGAGAGGGGTACTAGTACTCATAAGGGAGGTTCCTTGTCTGCTGGAGAAATTAAATATTATATGGTAATTACTATTTATAATATATATCTATTAATTTATATTCAATTAATCATCTCATTTCACCAACTTATAAACTTGACATTAATTTCATATTTTAGGAAAAACAACTTGAAAGGGAGGTCACTCTGGTAGAGATACATCGCTATCTTCATGTTAATCCTGAAACAAATGAGTATACTGATGGATTATCAAAAATGATTCAGGTAATTATTATATATTAATTAGACCTCTAAATTATTATATATTAATTATTAACTATTTTAATTTTTTTATATAGGAACAACTTCAACAAGTCATGAAAGAATGGGATGATCATCAAACTACTCTTCCTCCTGCTCAGCGAGTTGGTCCAGTGCAGCGGAAACAATATGAGACCGCAAGTTTTATGAACATCAGTGGTGGCAAGTACAAAGGGTGTGTGCTGGGTGTCGATAGTTTATCATCAACCTTTGTGAAAGGTCCAACCGGCTATATTCAGACTAAGTCTTCTTCTTATGCTAGTACGGATCGATCTCATCATCCATCGATAGATAATCTTGACCAGTTAAATGAGTAATGGGCACGTGAGCAAGAAGAAAAGACACAGCAGCTGATACAAGCAGCAATTGATAAATTGAATGAGGAATGGAAATAAAAGTTTCAAGAGCAGCAGCAATAGTTTCAATAGCAACAACAATTTCAACAGCAACAATTTTCATTCCTCCTGTGTTTCATCAGCAGTTCCCGCCTCGACCTCAACACTTGCATCAACAAACACAATTCCAGCAGCAACAAAATTACTCTCAATACTCCCAGCAGCAGCAACCGCCTCCAAATTTCCAACAGCAACACCAGGATCCTCCGAAATCTGCCTTCCAGCAACAACATCAGCCAATGTTTCAACAACAATAATATTATCATAATTATCAGTATGTTCCGTCATCTTCACATCAACTTCCTCAACCTCAACCAGATCATCAAACTACATATCGACCAACTATACCAACAGTTGGCTTGATCAGACCAAATTTAATTCAACCTAAACTAGCTATGGCTCCTCCTTCAACTAGTGGTGGTGTAATTGAAGATGAAATCCAATTTCAAACTATGATGTCTCCTCCAACACAAATTAATAATACTTTTGAGGGACTTCTATCGTCGGGTAACATTGTAGCAAAATAATGATGGTGGGAGTGGAGCTGATCAGAGGAATTATTATGAGAATTGATGTATTTGAATAATTTCAGAATTTTATTTTTGGGTTGTATGAACACATATTTATCTTGTCCTAGTTAATTATTGTGTGTTTAATTTTGGATTTGTAAGACATTATTTATTAATTTTGGAATATTTTATTTGGTTTGGTAGTAATTACTTTAATTATTATTAATATTATATTTTTATATATAATAGTTATTTTAATTTTTAAATTTAATTTAATTTTTATTTTATTTTTAATTTAATTTTAATTAATCTTTAATTATAATTATAATTTAAATATTATATTTTAAATTTAATTTAAATGATAATTAAATTGTAATATTATATTTTAAATATAAATTTTTAATTTATATTCAGATTAGTTTATGATATATTAAATTTAATTTATATTGATATTATATTTTAAATTTAATTTAAATTCAAATTTAATTATAATATTGTAATTTTAATTTAAATTTTAAATTTATATTCATATTAGTTTATTATATATAATATTATAATAAAGTATTAATTTCGAATTTAAAAAAATAATTTTTTAATATAGTTAATATTTTGTGGCGGCCTAAGCACTCACAAAAGATTTATTTTTTAATCTGGAACATCCTTTGTGACGACCTAAACCCTCACAAAGGGAAGCATTTGTGGCGGCCTAGATCCTCACAAAGGCTTAACTTTTTAAAATCAACTTGTCTTTTGTGGTGGCCTATGCCCTCACGAAGGGAAGCATTTGTGGCGGCCTATGCCCTCACAAAGGCAGGCGTTTGTGACGGCCTTTTCCCTCACAAAGGCAGGCGTTTGTGACGGCCTTTGCCCTCACAAAGGACAACGTAAATTTCATACTTTGTGGTCGTTTTGGACGCCACAAAAGTTTGTGACCACCTTATTTGAGGCTGCCTAAGGCCACCATAAATGCCCCCTTTATAGCTGTTTTTTTTCCCTTTGTGAGGGCTTTTGGCCCTCACAAAATACATGTTTTCTTGTTGTGTTCATATCTTCTCGTAGATAAATCTTGATCAAATCTTCTTGTAAATAATTTATATCTTCTTGTGGTAAATGATGTTATTCATAATTTAAATCTTGACTATATCTTCTTTTCAACTTGGTCAAAGATTTTCTTCCATTATAAATGTTGGGAATTTATGGCCTCTATTTGTTTAAAATTTATATGACAGTCTTTATTAATCTTACAAGAATACTAATCAGTTTAACAAAGACAATTTATCAATCACAGTCCCGAGAATTATTTCTAAGCGAAGATTAACAATTACATGTATTGTCTAATTACGAGTGCATCAGATACATTAATTGTTCAACAAACTAATCAGGATACAAACATTCCAATTCAACCATTCAAGCAATATTAATCAAGACAGAACTTTGCTAACACATGCATTCAAGATTAACCATTCAAACAATATTGAAATAAAGAGAAAGGGATAGGAAAATTGTGCACCGAGATTTATACTGGTTCAGTTGTCAGTATGACAGCCTACATCCAGTCTCGAAATCAAACCGATTCCAGCCTTTTTCCAATAGAATCGTCTATAGTATATTTTACAGATTGTCCAGCTCACACGGCCTATCTATCCAACTCTCTCTCGCTTCTATTTCACAGCCACCGTATCCCTCGAGTTAATCAGCAAACTCTCCCAAGATGACGATGAAGCTTCTTCTTGATGAACACCCTCATCAACGAAGATAGCTACCAGTTTCTATACTGGGTTTTTACATAACTTTCTTTACAATATGTTGTTTACAGAGATGACAAACGATCAAATATCACAACTGTAGGCGACTCAATCAAACTATGTAATACACACAACAAGAATTTGCCAAGAGTGTAATTTGTGTGTGTTTTCAATTCTTTTTCTCAAAGTATTTTTCTAGATTTCAGTGTTATGAAAAATGTGTGTTCAATAATTGTTTCAAGTGTGTGTGTTCTCTTTTTCAAAGTTGAAAGTTATGAGAAAAAGTGATTTGAGTCAGCTTATATATGTTAAGAAAAACAACAGTTCAATCGATTCCTCAATCGATTGTTTTAACAGTTTTAAAGCAACATAATCGATTGTCCAATCGATTATTACGTTCTTGTTTTTCTTGATTCTTGAAAACATAAGAATGAATCGATTTCCCAATCGATTCTTTTAATGCTTAAATCAGAAACAGAAGCAAGTTCATATCTGAATCGATTAGGTAAGCGATTAGAAGTGTTTTGTTCCAACAACGAGATCAAAACAATCGATTACTCATTCGAATCATATTTATTCTCAAAATCGATTTGGCGGTTGGTTGTAACTCAAACAATTTACTTCAATCGATTTGTCAATCGATTGGACTGATCATAGTGACTCCAGTATTTTGCTCCAATCGATTCGTCAATCGATTTGCCTGGTCACACTGATTCAGCAGTTTTATTCCAATCGATTTACCAATCGATTCAAATCGTTACAGTGGCTCAACCATTTTATTCCAATCGATTCAAATAGTTACAGTGGCTCAGCCTTTAGTTGAAAATCAATGTGTCAATCGATTAGGAACTTGTGTCTGATATATGATTAAGCATTTCAATTTTCACAATCGATTACCTAATTGATTAGTCTATATCTTGCAAGTTAAGAAATTAATTGCAATTGATGTCTCAATCGATTTGATTGATCACAGAGGCTACGTCTGATAAAAAGCTTTTTCCCAATCAATTTGTCAATCGATTGTTTCTGTAAATGGTTGGCTTTGTGACTCAAAAGTCGATTTCTCAATTGATGTCCCAATCGATTGGTTGATTACAGAAGCCAAGTCTGATGAAAAAGAGTTTCTGAATCGATTTGCCAATCGATTTGCAAAGTGTTAGCTTGGCTCTATAAGTTACAAAATCGATTTCTCAATTGAATTACTAATCGATTGCCCAATCGATTGATTTAGACCCAGAGTTTAGGTTTCACTAAAATCCTTCAAGTAATCGATTTCCCAATCGATTGACTTAGTGAAAACTCTAATTCTGAGTCAAGCAATCGATTGCACAATGGATTTCTCAATTGACTTGATAATCGATTTGTTTGCATGTTAATTTTAAGATTTCATTTTTAACATGGCAAATACTTAAGCATGAAATCACATTGATAAGTCTAATGACTAACTACTACAACCACTAATGACACTAGACAAAATTGCATCTTTCTCCAGCACATTCTCTACTTTTTGCTTGATTCCTTGTGTTCCAAGCTTGTGTCCAAGTGTATAGTGTTTGCTTGTTTTTCCTAAAATGTAACTCGATTCAAACTGTTAGTTATATCAAATGATGCATGAATATTGTATGTTTGTTAATTATGTCAAAATCATGATCAGGAGGACTTATGTCTAACAATAAATCTGAATCAAATCTTATTTTAGATTGTCTTAAAAAATATAAATCTTCTTTCATACTTTATAAACTTAAATATGTTGTTCTCATAAAATATTTTTGTTAATATCAAAACTCTTAAGTATAAAACCAACCTGGTTCCAACACTTTGAATTGGTGAAAATGTACATGTTTATTCATCATCTTTCATTCCATTCTTTTGTAAAAATATATTTTTTAAAATAACAATGATTATAATTTAAATTTGAATTAATTTGATTGGTTTAGAGACATGTGTAATAGTGATTGTAGGACAAAGAATTATCATTTTCTTCACATTGCACAATATTGTAGAGAAGAACATAAAGTGTCAGCAAGTATAAGAAAAAAGCACAAGGGTTAGGATCTATAATTATTCCCTCTATTTTCAATTTCAATTATTTTGTATTATTTTCTCAATGGCTAGAAGCTTAGGACCGCCAAATACACTTAACACACACATAATCACCATCCACAACATTTAGTATCAAACATTCACATAAAAATGAATCTGATAAACATTTTCAAAGTTAATGACTAAATTGGGATATTCATAATCTTATGGACCAAATTGAAAGTGGTCCACAATGTCATGGACTATTTTAATTGTCCACCATAAGGGTCGAGTTTCTTCCTCAACCAAGCATGGCAGCTTGAAGGGGGAATTAGACTTGCTAGGTGAAGGCCAATATTCTTTCTCAATCAAGTGTACGTGGGAGCTCGAAGGAGGAATCTGACATGCTGAAGTTGAATGTCTAAATTCTCTCTCAAAAAAGCGTGAGAGTTCCAAGGGGGAATCTGGCTTGCTGAAGCTGCATGCTGATATTCTAACTCAACTGAGGGTGGGAAGGGGGAATCTAACATTTTGAGCATACGTTACTTGACTTCATTTGAAAAATGGAAGGAGGTATCTCAAAAGGTATGGAATTTCAACTATTGTTTGTCTCTAATGAAATGACCTCGATCAAAAGGGATTTACTTTTCCTTTCCCCCAAATTGTGGGGTATATGGCTCAACTATTGCTATAAGGGGACCTTGACAAGTAATTGTGCTCACCATCTCCCGAATAAGAAATAAAACATCAGTAAAAAAAGAATAAAATTGGATTTCCTAGAAATGATCGGCCTGAATTGTTTTAACAATATTTTGAGTTTAAGAAGTCTTGTTGAGATTTTCATTAATGGGTTTAAAAAATAACATTATTTTCAACGACTTATATTTCACATATCATGACTAAATTCAAAATATATAATGGTAAAAAATTAACTGGAAATTGACCACAAATTTTTCGTGTTTTTATTGTTTTATGGGATTCATTAGATTAATAGCTAAATAAAATAAATAGAGACAAACAATAAGGGTTTGATGGAAAAATGTCTTGTGTTTCTTTTGATTATCTTGTACTTTATTTACTATTTGCATATTAGTGATACTGATATGGCAATTGGGTGTTATGATCAAGTATGCTTTCTTTCACATGTATGTTGTAATAGTAAGGTACCCTCTTTGTCAAATCATTTATAGTGTGCTAAATTCACGCATGAGCTATGATCACAGTATTCAAGATGCTCTTAGTACGTATATATATGGGTGAAGTGTTGTATGTCCTTGGATTGTACGTTCATCAATATGCAACTTCTTTAATTGCAAGGAAAACAATATACTAAGTTTCTCATTGTATTAGGTATCGAAAAATAGTGAGAATCTCAAATTCCTTTGGTACTGGTCTTTCTAAGAGAAATGTGGCATTTGAGAGCCATAGTGCAAACACATTCAAGCTAGGTGTCATTGATTGGAAGAAGTGTTTTATGACAGTAAATTTGTGAGAACTACTATGTTTAAATCACGTAGTGAAAAAAAAAAAAAAAACTTAACCTATTTATGTGAAAACGAGAAGTTTTGATCCGTTAAAGTAAGTTAGCAAAGCCCTATTACTAAGATTTCGAAGTCAGTTTATCGAGGTCCTCCTCATCCAAGCTGAAGAGTTTGGTGGGAACCTTTCTTCGCTACGGTTCTGAAATTGACTTGTTTAAGTCAATATTTTAACAATCTAAAATTCGGCATTATTGACTAATCTAATACAAAAATAAAGTGCAAAACCAAATTTCCAAATCATGCTTGTAACTAGTTATATTTTCCGTTCTATCGTATTAAACTATTAATATTGCTACAATACAATGACTCTTTATCTCAACTCTTTGATTAATAAAAAAGTGTTAGATGTTATATTTATTTATTTTATAATTTTGATTATTTTTTAATGATGGTAATATTTTAATTTGAGTATTTAGAAAAATAAATATTATTATAGAGATTATTTTGAATATGAGAATTTTGAGTATTAATGTATTTTAAAAGATTAATTACTTTATTTTATTAAATATTACTTTTGAAATATTAGTAATACGTTGGTAATTAAATTATATTTTAAAAAAAAGTGTTAAAAAAAACAGTTTTAATAATTGTTTGTTTTATTTAAAAAAAATAACAAAATAAATAGAAGAAAAAAGTAAAATGTGTTTTATGCATTAAACATATTTTTAAAAGTAAAATCTAATTAAATAATAAAAAAAAATATTAATTGAAAATAACAAGAACGAAGGGCATGAGAAACATAGAGTAATTAAGGCAGCCACACATTGAGAAAAAAAGAAGAAAATTGATACCGTTCATCGATGATATCCCAGAAATATTTTTCCGCTTTCATCCAAATTTTAGTACGTTGTTTTACTTATTTACAGTTAAGTTCAATTTTCCAGGTTTTTAACGACCTCAATTTGTCCCTAAAATACTCGACTTTTCTATTTACAGAATTCGTTATTTTGCACTATTCTTCTTCACTGTAAGTCTGATTTAAGTGAAACGAACACCAAAACGATCGTGTGAAAAGTGGCTATATTATATACTGATTTGTTTTATGAATTATGGTAATTTTCCTTGATCGGATATCGAAATTTATTTTTTAGAGTATTTTCTCATAATTTATTTTTTACGTTTACCCATAAATTGTCGAGTTAGATCGATTGAAGAATAAAAAATCAAACAACAAAGATTGTTTGCTTTTGAAATCATACTTGCATCAAAATAAGGTAAGGAGTGAGAGAGTATTTGAAATCATGAGTATAATTGTCGCGGCCTAACTTTTCGAGTGTTTCTCGAATTCAATGGAGTCGCCACCAAAATTTATTTTAAAATAGGGAAAATATTGGGAAACCCTTAAAATAGAAAAAATGAAAAAAAAAATGGTCTTTTAAACCATATTTTGAGTTTGGGAGTCGATTATGCGTAGGGAAGGTATTAGCACCCTACGACATCCGTTAAAACAACGGTTACCTATAATTAATTGTGGAAAATTACTTTTAACTTAAATATAACTATTTATCCTTATTATTAAATACGAATAACGATTATTATTATATTTAAAATATGATTTTGAAATAAATATATACTTAACAAATAAATGACAAAAAAAAGAAATTTTTATTTATGTGCTTGACAAGAATGTGATCTTGCTCCTACGTATCTCCCGGTGCGATGGAGAAATCAAAGCTACGTAGTTCTTGGTTAAAAAAAATACGGATGTGTTGAATGTGTTTTAAAGAAAATTTATTTTGTGATAAAAAATGTTTTGACAAAATAGAAAGAAAAAAAATAAAATAAAAGAGTTTGATTTGAGTAAATATTTTAAAATATGAGTTTTAGGACGATCAAGTTGTACAACTTGTGTCCCAAAACTTAAGGAATAAAGAAGATGTCACATCTAATTTAATCCTCTAAAAAATATTTTATTACTGTTCGATTTTTAAATTGAGTTTCAAAACCACCAAGTAGTACAACTTGTGTTTTAATTAACAACTCAAAGATGAAAAGAGAGTTATATCTAATAAATAAGTCGATTTTAGATTAGTTAATTAAAATAAATAAGTGAATGAATAAATAAATAAATAGAATAGAATAAAAATAAATAAAATAAATAAATAAATAAATACATAAATAAATAAAATGAAAAGAGTTCTAGAACACCACTTGTGTCCTCAAAAATTAAAAAGAGTTCACATCTAATAAATAAGTGGATTTTAGATTAGTTCATTAAAATAAATCAGTGAATGAATTAATAAATAAATGAATAAATAAAATAAAATAAAATAAAATAAATAAATAAATAAAGAGAGTTTTAGAACTACCAAATTGTACTACTTGTGTTCTAATAACTCAAAAATTAAAAAGATGTCATATATGATAAATAAGTCTACTTTAGATTAGTTCATAAATAAATAAATAAATGACTAAATAAATAAAATAAATAAATAAAGAGAGTTTTAGAACTATCAAATTGTACTACTTGTGTTCTAATAACTCTAAAATTAAAAAGATGTCATATATGATAAATAAGTCTACTTTAGATTAGTTCATAAATAAATAAATGAATGACTAAATAAATAAAATAAATAAACAAAGAGAGTTTTAGAACTATCAAATTGTACTACTTGTGTTCTAATAACTCAACATCTAATTAATATTCAACATAATATTTATCTGAATTTTTTATGATAAAATTAGTATTTAGTTATCAAGAAAAACTAACCATTTTTGTAAAAAATAAATAGTTTTAAATGGGCTGAGTTTGAACAAATTGTTGTTTTTTTGTGTTTAAAAAAAAAAACAAGCCCAAACTAACTTAAAAAAGAGGTCCAAAACAAACAAAATGAAACCCTAGTTAGAAGGAGGGGTAGCCGCCTGGGGTTTTGAAAACAACATCTTTCTCTTTCCTTGTTCCAATCTCTATTTTGAAAGAAGGAGGAGATACAAATGTATGCATCAACTAAAAAAACAAGAAAAAGAAGAGGAACAAGAAAGCTATAATGACAGCCGCAACACAGACGATGACCACCGGCGGCCACCGCGCCAACGGGGATGGCGGCCACAACGACCACGATTTCGATGGTTCTGACAATGGCATCATGTCACAGGTTCGGATCTTTGATTTTGTATTTTCTATGTTTTTTCATTATGTTTGATTTTGCAAATGAAAAAAAAAAATCTAATCCTTTTTGAACTAAAAAAAAAAAGAAATTATTGTACAGTGAAGATGAAGAAATATATTTATTATCTAAAAAATACCTTTGCGTTTGTTGTGTGTTGTTTTCTGTTTATTACTGTCCTCTCTAATTTCTTTCTTCTTCTTTGTATGTATATTTTTTAGTAGATTTAATCTCGGATAAAATTAGGGTACTACAGCTGCCCCTATTTAATTATATTTTACTTGAAAAATATGAAAATAGAATAACAATAGTATTCGTTTTCATGTTATCAAGTAAAAGATAAGTAAATATAAGGACCTAAATTTTGTCCAATAACAAACACATGCATTTGAAATGTTTAAGTGAGAATGATGCAAATTTTTAGATGTGCAAAATAATCGTCTTCAGATCAACTACCGATGCGTAGATCGAAAAAAATAAAGATGATCGTCTTCGGATTGGTTATCGATGCGTAGATCGAAAGAAATGAAGGTGATCATCTTCCGATTAGTTGCTGATGCATAGATCTATAGAAATGAAAGTGATTATCTTCGGATTGGTTATCGATGCGTGGATCCATAGAAATTAAAAATGATCGTCTTCGTATTAGTTACCGATGCGTAGATCTATAGAAATGAAAGTGATCGTCTTCAGATTGGTTACCGATGCGTGGATCTATAGAAATTAAAAATGATCGTCTTCGGATTGGTTACCGATGCATGGATCTATAGAAATTAAAAATGATCGTCTTCGGATTGGTTACCGAGGCGTAGATCTATAGAAATGAAAGTGATTGTCTTCGGATTGGTTACCGATGCGTAGATCGTAATTAGTCCAATCTTGAAGGTAGACAAAAAGGATAAGTATATGATACTTACAATTCAAACGATAAAGTATGAATGATTCATGCGTGTGTGATGCATTGAGTATAGGTAAAGTGTCAATGAAGATGCATGGATCATGTATGGTTTATGTGTCATGCATTATAGATAAATTTTTGTTCTTTTATTTGATTCCCCGATCCTTATGCTTTTCTCTGTCCCAAGATTCAATGGATGAATAAAGACAAATATTGTTTCCACATGATGACTCTTCGTATCTATCGAATGACCGCTTTTTCGAAGTGAAGCAAAAATCCATTGTTTAAAATGACTACCCTCCTTATTATTCTTCACACACTCATATATCTTGAAAATCAAACGAGTTCCCGTGTATATATTTTCAAGTGTCAAAATATTTAAAATACTTTTATATTTTCACATATTTCAAATTCCAATATTTATTATTATAAAATAGAAGTTTGAAACAATAGAACACTCAATAATGAAACTGGATGGGTATATAAAGAGTGTAACGTACAATATCGAATGACAATATTGGAAAATGTACATTCGTTACATTGAAAACAAAACAATTGGGGTAGGGGTTACAATGTGGGGACGAGTATGTTTAACTTAGGTGGAGACATATCAAACGCTAGTCATTCTTGTAATTTAGAAATCCTAATAATCAGCTTCCAATAATAATTGCCCCAGTTTAAAATGCTTGATTGATTTTTTTTTATCCCTAACTTTTGCATGGACTGCTCTTTCAAGTTTTCAATCCATCGGGATGCTCTAATTTTTTGCCTAGGTCGCCTTTTCAGGTTTTCAACCTAGCGAGCCCATCATTTTTTTTAAGCATAATATTTTTTAACTGCATCTGAATTTACTGGAAGTGGAAGGTCATCCCCATCCATTTCTGCAAGTATTAGAGCTCCCCCAGAAAAAGCTTTTTTCACAACATATGGTCCTTCGTAATTCGGGGTCCATTTTCCTCGAGAATCCTTTTTTATGGGCAATATTTTCTTTAACACCAAGTCCCCTTCTTGAAACACTCGAGGACGGACTTTTTTCTTGAATGCCTTTTTAAGTCTTTCTTGATATAGCTGCCCGTGACATAGGGCAATCATTCTTTTTTCTTCTATGAGATTCAATTAGTCAAATCGGGATTGAACCCACTCAGCCTCCTCCAATTTTGTTTCCATCAAGACTCTGATCGAGGGAATTTCAACTTCAATGGGAAGTACCGCTTCCATTCCATACACCAATGAGAAAGGAGTTGCCCCCGTTGAGGTACGAACAGAGGTTCTATAGCCATGTAATGCAAAGGGAAGCATTTCATGTCAATCCTTATATGTCTCTACCATCTTTTGTATGATCTTCTTGATATTTTTATTTGCTGCTTCTACAGCTCCATTCATTTTTGGACGATATGGCGAAGAATTATGGTGCTGAATTTTGAAACTATCACACAACTCCTTCATCATTTTATTATTCAGATTGGTCGCATTTTCAGTGATTATCTTATTTGGTAAGCCATATCGACAAATCAATTCTCTTTTGATGAATTTGACAACCACGCTTCTCGTCACATTGGCATAAGAAGCGGCTTCAACCCATTTTGTGAAATAATCAATAGCTACCAGGATAAACCGGTGACCATTGGAAGCTTTAGGCTCGATGAGTCCAATAACATCCATCCCCCACATTGAAAACGGCCATGGTGATGTTAAAACATTCAGAGAGGTGGGTGGTACATGTATTTTATCAGCATAGATTTGACATTTATGACATTTCTTTACGTAACTAAAGCAATCAGATTCCATAGTCAACCAATAATAGCCAGCTCTTAAAATTTTTCTTGCCATTGCGTGCCCATTTGCATGAGTACCAAAAGAACCTTCGTGAACCTCTTGAATAATTTTCTCTGCTTCTGCTTGATCAACACATCTGAGGAGAATCATATCATGATTTCTCTTATAAAGCACATCACCATTTAAGAAGAAGTTCATTGACAGCCTTCTTAAAACCCTCTTGTCGTTTTCTAAAAAACCTGATGGATATTCCCTATTTTTAATATAGGATTTGACATCATAAAACCATGGTTTGCCATCAGACTCTTCTTCTATCGATAAACAATATGCTGGCTTATCCTTTTGTTGAATCTTTATGACCGGCACACCCTGACCGCCACTTAATTTGAACATTGATGACAATGTGGCCAGGGCATCAGCCAATTGGTTTTCTTCTCGAGGAATATGGTGAAAAGTGATATGCTCAAAGTGTTCTACCAATTCTTTGATATGGGTATGGTACGGAATCAATTTGGAGTCTCGAGTTTCCCATTCTCCTTTTGTTTGATGGATGACCAAAGATGAGTCTCCATATACTTCAAGAACTTTTATCTTTGATTCAATGGCTGCTTGAATGCCCATGACACATGCCTCATATTCTGCAATGTTGTTTGTGCAATCAAAACACAATCTAGCCGTAAATGGAGTGAACTGGTTCTTTGGGGAAATCAAAATGGCTCCAATCCCATGCCCTAATGCATTAGAAGCACCATCAAACACCAAAGTCCATTTTTTTTATTAGATGATTCGATTTCTTCCAATAAAGTCATGATACCTTCATCTGGGAATTCACACTGCATTGATTGATAATCTTCTACAAGTTGTTGGGCCAAATACTCCGCTAGGGCGCTTCCTTTGATAGCTTTTTGTGTAACATATACCAAATCATATTCTGATAACAACATCTACCAACGGGCAATCCTTCCAGTAAGAGCAGGTTTCTCAAAGATGTATTTAATTGGGTCCATCTTAGACTCCAACCAAGTTGTATGGCATAACATGTATTGCCTCAACCGACGAGCGGCCCATGCTAATGCGCAACATGTTCATTCAAGTAGTGAATATCTTATTTCACAGTTGGTGAATTTTTTGCTCAAATAATAAATAACATGTTCCTTCTTACCAGATTCATCATGTTGACCTAGTACACAACCCATTGACTCATCAAGTACAGTTAAATACATAATAAGTGGTTTTCTAGGAACTGGGGGCACTAATATTGGAGGTTTTGACAAGTATTGCTTAATCTTTTCGAAAGCTTTTTGACAATTCTCATTCCATTCAACCTTTTGGTCCTTGCGCAATAACTTGAAAATTGGCTCACATGTAGCTGTGAGATGCGATATGAACCTGGCAATGTAATTCAATCTGCCCAAAAAGCCGCGAACTTCTTTTTCTGTGCGTGGAGCGGGCATTTCTTGTATTGCTCTTACTTTATCTGGATCCACTTCGATCCCTTTTTGACTAACGATAAACCCAAGTAACTTGCCTGATCTTACACCAAAAGTGCATTTAGAAGGGTTTAAACGGAGTTTGAACTTCCTTAGTCGGACAAACAACTTTTGAAGGTTAACAACATGGTCTTCTTCAGTCCAGGATTTTGCAATCATATCGTCCACATAGACCTCTATTTCTTTATGCATCATGTCATGAAACAAAGTTACCATTGCCCTTTGGTAAGTTGCCCCAGCATTCTTTAGTCCAAATGGCATCACTTTGTAACAGAAAGTCCCCCATTGTGTAATGAATGTAGTTTTCTCCATATCTTCGGGAGCCATCTTGATTTGATCATACCCTGAGAAACCATCCATGAAGGAGAAAAAAGAATATTGAGCAGTGCTATCTACTAGGACATCAATGTGAGGCAAAGGAAAATCATCTTTTGGACTAGCTTTATTTAAATCTCGATAATCAACACACATTCGAACTTTTCCATCTTTCTTTGGAACCGGAACAATGTTAGCAACCCATTGAGGATATTTTGCCACTACTAAGAAACCAGCATCAAATTGCTTCTTGACTTCTTCTCTAATTTTAAGTGACATATCTGGCCTCATCCTCCTCAATTTTTGCTTAATTGGAGCACATTCAGGCTTGAGTGGTAGCTTGTGTTCAACTATGTTAGTGTCTAGTCCAGGCATATCCTGATATGACCATGAAAGACATCCACATAATCAAATAAAAGTTTGACCAGCTTTTCTCGTTCACATTCTTTCATAGACATACCAATTTTAATTTCTTTCTTATCATGTTCAGTCCCTAAATTGATCACCTCAATAGGTTCTTGATATGGTTGGATTATCTTAGCTTCCTGTTCAATTAACTTTTCCAGTTCTGGGGGAGGCTCACAATCGTCTTCGCAATCCTTATCAGCGTGATTAATTGGGTTTTCAAAATTACAAGAAAGGGTTCTAGCGCTGCTATTTTCAACATATTCATTTTTGAATCTGCATTGTTTAAGTTAAGAAGAAAAAGGAAAAATAAAAAGAAAATATGAATAAAGATTGCTAAAAAAAAGAAAGAGGAAAACGAAAATAACTAGAGAATTCAAAATGCATTTATTAATAATAAGCATGGAATTGAAATGCATGTGCCCTATTAGTTATCCTTATAGCCTTGGGCAGAGCAAAAGGAGTTAAAATACATAATTACTTTGAACATGAATTAGCAAACACGGGGAACTCAATGATCTTCCAATTGTTGAGATTGGTATTTGGCGAACAAGGGTACACCAATTTAAGAGTATCTTCATCAACATGATCCTCTTCCACAACAGCCACTTGATCATCATATATTATTCCGGCGCTTTGAAAGGTTTGATGAATGACACAAATAGGAATCTTTTGTGAATTTGGTACCAGATTTTCCCGACGAGCTAGCTTGCTTTCTCGTTTTTCTTTTACAGCATTCTCTTGATCAACTTTGGTAGGTACATATCCCAACCCGTACTTAACCTTCTTTTCTAGTATTTCTATCAATTTCCCGAATTTAACAAAAGCTCCTCCTTCCAACATGGATTTTGTAGACTTCAATGATGTGGTAGATAGTTTTGGTTCTTTTAAACGAAATCCTTCACCCATGAAGACAACATTGGCAATTTCTAATGCTTGGAAGGAAGTCTCAATGGCTTCCTCTACTTCTTTAATGTATCTCGTAGAAGATAGATGACTCACTATCATATCTTCTTCCCCATATATTATCACCAGCTTATTGTTTACTGTAAACTTTAGCTTTTGAGGAGAGTGGATGTTACTGCTCCAGTAGTGTGAATCCACGGTCTCCCTAAAAGGCAACTATATGTTGGCTTAATATCCATCACTTGGAAGGTTATTCCAAAGATATGGGGTCCGATTTGAATCGGAAGGTCAATCTCTCCAACAACTTGTCTTTTGGATCCATCAAAGGCTTTTACCACCATACTACTCGGCTTCAAACAAGCCCCGTCAACAAATAGTTTTGATAGTGTTGATTTTGGCATGACATTTAACAATGAACCGTTATCAACTAGCACTCGTGCAAGAATATGATCGTGATACCACACAGAGATATGTAGTGCTTTATTATGCTCCATCCCCTCAACTGGTAATTCAACATCGCTAAAACTCAAACTGCTACTGGCGGTGATATTACCGACAACCCCATCAAATTGGTCGACAGTGATATCATGAGTCACATGGGCCTCATTTAAAATTTTCATCAGTGCCATTCGGTGCGCTTCAGAGTTTAATAACAAAGAAAGAATATATATCTTGGAACGGGTTTGATTTAACTGATCTACCACCTTATACTCACTTTGCTTTATAAACTTCAAAAATTCATTAGCTTCTTCTGTAGGCACTGTCGTTATGCAAATATATGGTCCTTTTATGGCGTGATACACAGTCTCCTTCCCTTTTTCGCCCTGACCCTCCTTTTTCCTAAGTTGTTCAGGAGAGTATACTTGACCACTACGGGTCACCCCACCAATCCCTGAAATATTGGTGACATCAGTACCTTCATGTTTAGAGTTATCGCCTGATTGGTGGTTGACTAAATGGGATGTGACTTCATAACTCCATGGTACCGCCTTGTTGTTTTCATAAGGAAAAGAAGTTGGTGCTTGGACAATTATTGCATTTTTTCTACTATGAGTTGGCTTAGAATTCTCTTTTCTATAGAGGATTTCCAATGGTCTTGGAAAAGATCTATCATTTTTCATGCATGGTTCCATGGTCAATACGTGATTATCTTTTGTATACTGGTTTATCTCTTCTTCAATAAGATTGACAGTAGTATCTCTGTGACCCGACAAAGGATTATTCCCCACGCTGGGACCATCTTCCTTAAAGGTAAGCCATTTTGCATTGATCAATTCTTGTACCTTAGTTTTTAAGGCTTGACAATCTTCGATGGAATGCCCCACGGCTCCAGTATGGTATTCACATTTGGCGTTAGGATTATACCATTTTGGGAATGGTGGTTCTAGAGGTTTCATTGGCCTCAGGACTACCATTGAATTTTGGATTAAGTGAGGCAATATGTAACACCCCGTTTTTCAAAGCGAGGGTGTATTTTTTTTTAAAAGAAATTAAAATAAAACAGAGAAATAAATAAGGTAACACCTTTGGATAAATAATTAAGTCATTATAATTTACAAGCAGCGGAAAAAGTTATCCAAAATATGTATTCAAAATATTTACATAACGAAAGTGGTACGGTCTTCCAGTTTAAAAATAAAAGCAACCAAAAAGAGAGACATATGTTCCCTCTGTCCACCTAGTCTGATCATTTTACAAAACAACTAAACACCCTGAGTGATCTCCACGCGCCCCGTGAGATCCTCCTAACGTGGCTCCAATTAAGCATTCCCATCCACATTCCCATCTGTAGGGTACGAACCTGTAGGATCGTCCTGACTCTCATCTGAGGGCAAAGCCCAGATTTCCACAATAGTTGTAAAGGGTCACCAACCGAAATTAACAGTTAACACATAACATTTAAGCTTTTCAATGCACAAATAACCTTTTCAACTTATCATGCATCTTAGAAGAGTTTTCCATATGCTAAAAGTTCATATCATGCTTGCCAAATAAAATTGAAATTAAAATAAAGTTCTCAATCCATCAAGAAATACATAACTAACCAAGACATTGATAAATCAATGAGCAATCTGTTATCTAACTCAAAATAAGAATTTCTACTAAGCCAATCGATTTCCAAATCGATTTCCTGAAGGTTTTTAGTGAAATTTGAATAATGGGCTTAATTCAATCGATTGGGCAATCAATTGACGGGATAGTTGAGCCACTGACTTAATGCCAATCGATTGTGCAATTGATTGGGCAATCGAGTGACAGCATAGCTGAGCCACTGACTTAATGCCAATCGATTGTGCAATTGATTGGGCAATCGAGTGACAGCATAGCTGAGCCACTGACTTAATGCCAATCGATTTCCAAGTCGATTTCTCTGCATATTCTTCCAAAAATTCATAAACTAACTCAATCACATACACACACCACTCCAAACCTTAACACTTAGCAATACCCATACAATCACCACGTCATTATGAGTTTCGAAAACCTTTGTTACAACCTAACATACTATCACACAATTCCCAAATATAACTCTTAGTAAAATCAACACAATCACAATTTGAATCAAACACACTTATACATAGTTTCACAACAAAACACTTAGCACTTATAACACAATCACAATGACATCTCAAGTTCAAACACTCAATCATAAACTTGAATCAACACACTTACACACAATTTCAAAACATACCGTTTAACGGTTTCAACGCAATACCCACACAGACAAGATGAACCAACAAATCACATGGCATCACCTTGACTCGACAATCCCAATACGGACAAGATGAACCAACAAATCACATGACATCACCTTGACTCGACAATCCCAACACAGACAAAATGAACCAACAAATCACATGGCATCACTTTGACTTGGCAATCCCAACGCATACAAGATGAACCCACAAATCACATGGCATCACCTTGGCGCGACAATCTCAACACAGACAAAATGAACCAACAAATCACATGGCATCACTTTGACTTGACAATCCCAACGCATACAAGATGAACCAACAAATCACATGGCATCACATTGGCGCGACAATCTCAACACAGACAAGATGAACCAACAAATCACATGGCATCACCTTGACTCGACAATTCATTTCTTCACAAAATCATTTTCACGACAACATTTAGTAAACACAGATATTAAGAGATTCCCCATTCTTAATACTCATTTAACTTAATGATTTTCACAAACAAACACACATTAAGCAAACATAAATATTAAGAGATTCCCCATTCTTAATACTCTTTTAACTCCAACGATTTTCAAAAACAAACATTAAGTAACCAAGACATTAAGAGATTCCCCATTCTTAACGCTCAGTTAACTTAAACGATTTTCAAACAACATTAAGTAACTAAGACATTAAGAGATTCCCCATTCTTAACGCCCAGTTAACTTAAACGATTTTCAAAACAACATTAAGTAAACAAGACATTAAGAGATTCCCCATCCTTAATACTCGTTTAACTTAATGGTTTTCAGATTTCACACAAAACCAACTTTCACATTCAATCCATACTTCACTCCAAATCATTTTCCACACAAACCACACAAAACAAACTCAAACATACTTTCACATTCAATCCATACTTCATTCCAAATCATTTTCCATACAAACCACACAGAACAAACTCAAGTTTCATCAGTTATCAATTTATAACACGTCAAAACAACGAACACAAATCAACACAATCCATCACTCAAACACAACAAGTTTCATATACTCAAAATCATACATAAATGGGTTTAAAATTCATTCTCCATAAAACCTTACTTTAACCCTAACCAAATTCTTTTCCACACAACCACAAGTAAGTCCCTAAATGCAAACTAAAAGTTTGGAAGGAGCCCCTTACCTTCACGTTAGCTTTAACGTGCGATTACAGTACCGCGAGCAAATCCGGTGAAATCTCCGCTCGCAACGCCGCTTCCAATAAATCAAGGCTTACTAATTCCTACCAAACTTTTCCATTTCATGTTCAATTGTTTCCCATCAAACAAACATGGAACTCCTTTGATTGACGAACACAATAATAATCCCCATGACACGTACTCATGTAATGTCTTTATATCATTGGCATAACTTTATAATAATAATGTCTGAATTATAGGTGAGATAATTCCTTTCCTGAATCTTTAATCGTCATAAGCTACATCTCTATGTGCTGCTCCGACAATTTCTTGGCACATTTTCCAATATTTGTTTCACTTGCTGGATTCTTATTCCTTCTCAACCTTCACCGAGATATAAACTGAAAGAATCCTAACATTTGAACGTTCTAAAGAATTATTTCTCAAACGTTCCCCATAAACATTTCCAAAAAGATAACTATCTATAACTTCATCCTCATAAATTTTTTGCAGTACAATATCTCAAAAACCCACATACCTTTCTTCGTCCATCTAGTTACTGAAATGATCACTTCAAATCTTCACGCTTGACTTCCCAAGACCAACAACTAAACCATAAATCAGTTGTTACATTTCTTCTTTTTCACTTTTTATCATTGAATAATATTCTAAAATATGATCCTCGAAATCTCCAAACACTTCCATCCTTAACATGAATTATTTATCACTTGCCTGTCTCAACTCCTTCGATTATGAAAGTTTTAAGCATCACTTGGTCCTCCCTCCAACCTTGCGAGATTTTAAATCATCAGCTAAAATCAACCATCTTAGGGTCCCAAATCAAATCTCGAATAATCTTTCATTCCTATCAAAATATTAACATCCTCTTAGTAATTTCCATCCTTTAATAGACTCTCAAACTTATATTACCGCAATCTCAAGTATTCTCGTACTCGATTACTTCAAATTCCACTTAATGTTAACATAGAGTTCAATACATCAAGGCTTAACTCATTAGGTTTTTCTGAACATCGCTCAAAATTCACACTTACGTGTCTATAGATTCATCCAATATTACTATCCATACTTAATAATCCAAGTTACGAATCTAGTCTAACTTGAATGCTCGACTTTTCCCCTCAAGGTATTGACAATTCCTCAAAACGTATTTTATCTATCCAAAGGAGTATTCACTCCTAATGTGCAACGCTCCCTTAACTTCACTACCAGTCTCTTTCATTGACACCTAAGCACCAAATGTTATTCCAAATGGAAGCCTTATCTTCTCAACAATTCCATGATGTTCGCATCTCTTTGAAAGTTGTCAAACTTCATCCACTCTCATCCTGAAATCTACCAGGGAAAACATCTAATACTTTTCTTACCAAAAGTCCTCCACTTAGATCTTTACTTGAAATCCCTCATTAGTCTAATATTAATCCATCCATACTCATCATCTTCGAGTTAACATCAACACATAGCTTCTGTGTCCTTGGAACCAATTCATAAATTCCATGCCATCATGACTTGCTTCAACTCTGCCTGATACTCCGTCATCTCGAAGATCTTTTCCATTTCTTGAATCTACTAATCAACTCTTTTCCTGAGTCCTTATCACCCTTGAACTTTGGAGGATGGTTACAACGAAAATATTCTAACCCTCTTAATATTAAGAGCACAAATCTCTCTTGCCACTCTGCATCCCACTTTCTATCCTTTTTCCTATCATGACAAGGTCAGAAAAGTTTGATGACATACTCCCAATCATCTTATCATAAAAAGGCGACTGGAGAATATCCATAAAGATACCAACCATTTCTTTTTCAGATAATGGAGGTTCTACTTGTGATGCCATTTCCCTCCACCGTTGCGCATATTCTTTGAAAGCTTCGTTGTCCTTTTTTAATGCATTTTGTAATTGCATTCTATCAGGGGCCATGTCAATGTTGTACTTGTATTGCCTCAAGAAGGCATCAGCCAAGTCTTTCCATAAACGAATATGACTTCGCTCAAGATGCATATACCAACTTAATGATGCCCCACTCAAACTATCTTGAAAAAAATGAATGAGAAGCTTATCGTTATGAGCATGAGAAGCCATTTTTCTGCAATACATAGTTAGATGATTTTTAGGACATGTGTTGCCTTTGGATTTTTCAAAGTCGGGAACCTTGAATTTTGGAGGGATAGTCACATCAGGAACCAAACACATGTCAAAAGCTTCGAGACCATAGACATTATGCCCCTCAATTTCTTTGATTCGTTCCTCTAAGACATGAAATTTTTCTTTTGATTGTGTGTCATCCCCAATGTGAGATTGATGTCAATTCCCGTTAGCATCAAAATGGGGCATTTGAGGTACACTATATGGAATATTTTCTGTGGGTATAGTGTTTTGGGGTGGCACATATCCCAGATGAAGAGGAATTTGTGATTGGTTTAAGTTTTGGGGGTTGGCAGCTGAGTGGTTTTGATTATTTTCTATGGGGTTGATGATTACAAGCGGAGTATAACCAGACGGGATACCATATATAGGAAATTGCATAGCTGCTGTGCGGAATTGTTGGTTAGTCGGGGTAAAACCCGGTGGGTGAGAAGGAGTAGTTTGGTGTTCTTCATTTACAATCGGAGGATCCCCATCTGTATTCTCCTTCCTTGCCAAAGCCTGTATAGCTTCCAGAATTCGATCGACCTTTTCCTTCAGTTGGTTGACATCCGCTCTTATCACCTCTTGGTTTTGCTCGAGTTCATCCATGATCTAAGAGTTCGCGCGCGTTCGATAAGGATGTCGGGGAATCAGCTTTATTGATTTTTTCTTTGTGTTTTTTTTTATATAAAAATAAATAAATAAATAAATAAATAAATAAAATAAATAAAATAAATTTTGTATGAATATTAAAATATGAATGTGATGGAAATGAAATCAATTAGTGAATTATGATAGTTGGATATTGGGGAATCATACGCCTTAGGTAATAGCAAGAATAAATTTTTTTGTAAAGAAAATATGAGGACTGGAAATCAAAATAGAAAATCCTTCATTGATAAGAGAAAGAGTACATCATATTTAAATTAAAAAAAACTACATTGACTGTGGGATTTCAATATTCTCTTTTGATAGGACAACCAATCTTCTCCTCCAATTCTTCTACCAAATTTTTGCAATATTCGACGAACTTGTAAACTTTGACTGGAGTATTCAACGGATGCATTACCGCATCAATCTCTTTTAGATGCTTTGGAATTTTTAAGACTGCTTGATTAGCAAGCATTGCCAATTTTGAAAAGCGGTCTTTCCAATGTCTTCCTTTATCTTCCAGCTCTTTATAAATCTCTTGATTCTTTAATTGACCTAGCAACGTCATAAATCGATCCTCCCAATATATGGTTTCGTCCTTTAGGTCACTATAGATCTTTTCTTGGTAATCAATGTAATTCTTCAGCTCACTAGAATTCTCCATTTCTATTTTTAGTGCGTCTTGATGTTTTGAGAGTAATTCTTCAATTTCTTCATTGTGTTGCCTCTCATTTCTTACTTGACTCTCATACTCAACTACCATTTCTTTCAGTTGATTCTTTAAATCTTCAAACTCTTTTTTTATCTTCTTCTCAGAGCTTGCTGATTTTGTCCACAACTGCTTCCACATATAGGCCTCTTCAATAGCTGCATTTTTTTCTTGCCTTCGCACATCTAACTCTTCATTTGCACCTCTCAAACAATCTTGTATGTCAAGTTTATTTCCTTTTTCAACTTTCAACCTCTTGTTATTTCTTTCAATAAACTGACTTTTACAAGTGTTTTCTGATCGTAAATTCTCATTCTCTTGGGAGACTTTTTCTAACTTCGCTTCTAGCTCTTTTTTCTCCTCTTCGGATTTCAACAATAATGCTTTGAGTTCTTCTATCTCTTCATTGGTAGCAAGAGTAGGTTCAGATATTTCCTGATCACTCGAAGGTGTACTATGGAAAGGCAACTTGATTTCTTGGACTCTATTTTTGAGCCATTGTCGGTAGGGTTCTTTTGTGTTGCAACTTCTGCATCCAAGTACTTTTCCTTTTCTAATGACCTTTTCCCAAGCTCGACTTATCCTTCGCAACATCGGTGAGTCTACCATACCCGTATTGTGCAAAATAAAAGCTTCCAATGACTTATCATCTGGTTTTTCAAACATAGGGTAGCCAAGCTGTCTTAAAGCTACCGCTGGATTGTAATTAATACATCATTTGGTTCCCATGAGAGACACATTTGGGAAATCTCCGCATTGACATATTACTTCCTCCACCCCTTGTTCTCTATGATACCATGAAATTGTGTCCCCGGTAAGGCTAGCTATACTCTGAGCCCATTCACGATTATTTTTAATTCCAATATGATACCCTCTTTTGAACATATGAGACATGAACCAAGTATACAGCACTGGAGCACAACACAAAATTGTTCCCCCTTTCTTCTCATGCCGCATATGTAGAGAGTAGTAGACATCAGCAAGAATCGCGGGAACTGGATTTTGATTATATTGGTTAAAAGCTAAGAAGACATTGATGGCAGCAAAATCTACAAAATTATCAAGGTTTGGGAATAAAACAATGCCATAGATAATCAGAGGCAAAACATCTATAAAACTACTCCATTCTTTTTTAACGGCTAAATCATAGCACTTTTGCTCTAGATATTTCCTTGAAAAGCCATGAACAGCTCCTTTTTCCTCTTTTGTACTGGCCAACTCTCTTAAGTTGATTTTCAATACTTCAGATATTGCATCCAATTTCGGTGGTTGCCCAGTATATCGATAAGGATTTCCTCTCTCTAAGGGGTAACCCAATATTCGTTCAAATTCCTCTAATGTCGGGGCCAACTGAAAGTCTTGAAAGGTGAAACATCTTAAGAGAGGGTGGTAATACTGAGCCAAAGTCGTGAGGGCCCCTGTTTGCACATTTACTGCCAAGAGATTTAGGATCTTCCCATATTTGAGAAAGAAATTATCACGTTGTATAGTTTTCATTTGATTGTTGATGTCTCTTAAACTTTTCAAATCAAGTTGTTTGAACTTTAAAAGTAAAGTTTTTATTTTTTTTGATCCCATTGTCTACTTTAATTTAACACGAGACTAAGATTCTTATGATTCCCCAACAATCCTGAAAATTGATGCAAAATGCCAATTTATTTTCAAAAGAAACAATGTCATGAAATATGAATGCAATTAGGTAGAATGACAGTTGTGAATACATAAAATTTTGAATGAATATGTGAGGTATTTTTACTTATATAAATATTCTTATGATGAAATGGTCTATAGGCTTATGCAATGAAATTCTCACAAGGGTGGCTCTATAGTTCTAAACACGGTTCCTAGAGCCAATAATCTTATTTTGGAATATTGTCAACAATAATAGGTAAACTATTTGGAGTGACAATGCCCTGAATAAGATCAAACTCTAGGTGAGATTTTCATGCTAACCAAACAAGATGTACATCCAGAAGGCTACCACTACACAACCTCGAAACTAAACTTAAGTTTTGTTCAAACCCGGGGTGTAAGGTTCCACTCATAAGTGTGTGTCTTAGTAAAAGTGTAGGGTGTGGAATAAGTATAATTCAATAACTCCATGACAATAATAAAACATATATACATAATAAATAAATAGATTAATAAATAATTAAATAAATAAATGAATAAATAAATAAATAAGAATAATAAACAAGCTTAAAAAATATTATAATGCCAACTAATACTTATTAAGAAATAATAAATGCATAAAATAAAAGAAAATAAAAAACAAACAAAAATAAAAATAAAAATAAAAAAGTTAAAAATTATGCACAATTAATTTATCAGGCCTGACTCTCTAAAATGTCCCCAGTGGAGTCGCCAGCTGTCGCGGCCTAACTTTTTGAGTGTTTCTCGAATTCAATGGAGTCGCCACCAAAATTTATTTTAAAATAGGGAAAATATTGGGAAACCCTTAAAAAAAGAAAAAATGAAATAAAAAATGGTCTTTGAAACCAAATTTTGAGTTCGGGAGTCGATTATGCGTAGGGAAGGTATTAGCACCCTACGACATCCGTTAAAACAACGATTACCTATAATTAATTGTGCAAAATTAATTTTAACTTAAATATAACTATTTATCCTTATTATTAAATACGAATAACGATTATTATTATATTTAAAATATGATTTTGAAATAAATATATACTTAACAAATAAATGACAAAAAAAAGAAATTTTTATTTATGTGCTTGACAAGAATGTGATCTTGCTCCTACGTATCTTCCGGTGCGATGGAGAAATCAAAGCTACGTAGTTCTTGGTTAAAAAAAATACGGATGTGTTGAGTGTGTTTTAAAGAAAATTTATTTTGTGATAAAAAATGTTTTGACAAAATAGAAAGAAAAAAAATAAAATAAAAGAGTTTGATTTGAGTAAATATTTTAAAATATGAGTTTTAGGACGATCAAGTTGTACAACTTGTGTCCCAAAACTTAAGGAATAAAGAAGATGTCACATCTAATTTAATCCTCTAAAAATATTTTATTACTGCTCGATTTTTAAATGAGTTTCAAAACCACCAAGTAGTACAACTTGTGTTTTAATTAACAACTCGAAGATGAAAAGAGAGTTATATCTAATAAATAAGTCGATTTTAGATTAGTTAATTAAAATAAATAAGTGAATAAATAAATAAATAAATAGAATAGAATAAAAATAAATAAATAAATAAATACATAAATAAATAAAATGAAAAGAGTTCTAGAACACCACTTGTGTCGTCAAAAATTAAAAAGAGTTCACATATAATAAATAAGTGGATTTTAGATTAGTTCATTAAAATAAATCAGTGAATGAATAAATAAATAAATGAATAAATAAAATAAAATAAAATAAATAAATAAATAAAGAGAGTTTTAGAACTACCAAATTGTACTACTTATGTTCTAATAACTCAAAAATTAAAAAGATGTCATATATGATAAATAAGTCTACTTTAGATTAGTTCATAAATAAATAAATGAATGATTAAATAAATAAAATAAATAAATAAATAAAGAGAGTTTTAGAACTATCAAATTGTACTACTTGTGTTCTAATAACTCAACATCTAATTAATATTCAACATAATATTTATCTGGATTTTTTATGATAAAATTAGTATTTAGTTATCAAGAAAAACTAACCATTTTTGTAAAAAATAAATAGTTTTAAATGGGCTGAGTTTGAACAAATTGTTGATTTTTTGTGTTTTAAAAATAAAACAAGCCCAAACTTACTTAAAAAAGAGGTCCAAAACAAACAAAATGAAACCCTAGTTAGAAGGAGGGGTAGCCGCCTGGGGTTTTGAAAACAACATCTTTCTCTTTCCTTGTTCCAATCTCTATTTTGAAAGAAGGAGGAGATATGAATGTATGCATCAACTAAAAAAACAAGAAAAAGAAGAGGAACAAGAAAGCTGTAACGACAGCCGCAACATTGACGATGACCACCGGCGGCCACCGCGCCAACTGGGATGGCGGCCACAGCGACCACGATGTCGATGGTTCTGACAATGGCATCATGTGACAGGTTCGGATCTTTGATTTTATATTTTCTATGTTTTTTCATTATGTTTGATTTTGCAAATGAAAAAAAAAATCTAATCCTTTTTGAACTAAAAAAAAAAAAAGAAATTATTGTACAGTGAAGATGAAGAAATATATTTATTATCTAAAAAATACATTTGCGTTTGTTGTGTGTTGTTTTCCGTTTGTTAATGTCCTCTCTAATTTCTCTCTTCTTCTTTGTATGTATATTTTTTAGTAGATTTAATCTCGGATAAAATTAGGGTACTACAATAATATATTGTGAGATGAACGGAAAAACCATATTTTCCAATGATTCATTCGGGGATCGCTACGACAGTAGTCCCTTGAGAGATAAATTGATTAATATGAAATATGAGAATTGTGAGATTAAAATGTGAAATAGAAATATTTATAAGGTGTTGATTGATTTAATTTTTGATACTTGTGTGTTAGTTGATATTTGTCATTTTTGTGATGTTGGATGTTGAATGAAATTATGTGTATATGTTTGATTCGACGAATTTATGTGATATGTTGATAAAAGACGGAAGCATGTATGATATATGTTTACGTGATAATAATGATGATTTTTGATTGATGATAGTGATGTTATAAAATATGATGAATTTATACGTTATCATGATTATGTATGATTAATGATATTATAAAATTGTGATAAGAATATTGAAGTATCCCATAGTTGATGAGATAGTGATGATTCCTAAAGATGATGCTCTTAATGGAGTAGTCTAAGCTAACGAGGGCAAAAAATAAATATTGAGAATTTGTGAAGTGGAGATTATTTTGTCATCATATAGGTAGGGCCTAACAAGCCTAGTGATTCTAGGGAAGTACAACTAAATGAGCCAAATCGTGGCAATCTACTATTGAGCCTTAAGGCAAGACGGTTAGATCTTGGAGGTATTCGGGTGGGGAATTCCTAGATGACTTGGAGGTAGCAATCCAACTGTCAAGAGCTACCATGCAATACACGTTTACCTCAATTGTCGCGTATATGTGTCTCGGATTGAGTTGGGGGAATCTATGAGGACAAAACCAATTTGAATTGTCCGTGCACCAGGATGGTGGCATAATATCAAGTCTCTTAACCAGGTACTTCAGAGTTAATGGCACCACATTATGAAGTAAAGTCTAAACTCATACACACTACTAGAAAAAACGCTTTTAGAGACTAATTTTTCGGTCACTAAATCCAATAGCGACCGATTTAGTGACCAATTAAAATCAATTGGTAATCTGCTAGTCGGTAGCTGTTGCGACTAAATCAGCGACCAAATTTAGTGACCGATTTAGCGGCCGAATTTAGTGACCGATTTAGAGACCGAATTTAGTGACCGATTTAGCGACCGAATTTAGTGACCAATTTAGTGACCGAATTTTGTAACCGATTTTTGAGACTGAATTAGTGACTAAAGTTTGAGACTAATTTAACAACCATATTGAATTAATTTGCTATGTCATTAGGAACTGATTTAGAAATGATATTTGTGACATAAATTGTTATTTTATTAAATATTTGGTCACAAATTTTGTCTCTAAATGTTTCTGTTTTTTATTTTATTTTAAATGCATTACTTTAATATCCAAAAGAACAATAAAAATAACTTTTAAATTTGATTTCAATATCTAAAAAGTTCATATACAAGTACTCCGAATAATACAGAAAAATTTAAGTTTAAACAATATATATATATATATATGTGTGTGTGTATGTGTGTGTGTATACAAGAGATATATATCTATAACATGAGTAATATTTAAGTAATACTCCTACAAGACATATATCTATCACATTCCCAAAAAGTTCACTTGTCATGACTTTTTCAACATTTGTTCCAATCTCTTCTCCACTGCCACGACCTAACATGCCAAGATCCTAACCCCCTGCAATATTTGATTCAAATATAACACACCTGTGTAAACAAAGTGATATTCCAACAAATATGTATGAACCAATAGAGGGCCAACCTGGTAAGAAAACTCTAAATTAGTTATCAAAATGTTATTTCAGTAAATGATATTAAACTTTTCTATATTCAGAACAATATTTGGATAAAACAAGTTTTACTTAAAATAATTTAATTAAACCCTCTTGCAAAATAGTTACTGTTTTCCCAATCCAATAGACATGTATGTTGTAAGAACACAGATGACAACTTCTTGAAAATAGTTTAGCTACGAACTAGATTCAAAGAAAGGAAGCGATTTACCTTTTTGAGTTCAGTCAAGGTGATATAGAGGACATCACATGGTATGGTACTGTGAAGTTATTGAAGTTAGAGAAAATCAATACAAGAAAAGATAAAAATGTAACCTTACTGTAAAAAATATATGAATCAGTATCATAAAACATATATATTTTATTTGTATTCCAATATTGAGAAAAGGGATCAAGAATCAAAAATGGGAAAACCGCTAATTTACATGTTTCATGTATACCTAACACGGAAGCCTTTCTTTCAACAAAAAAAATAACTTGTGACAAGTGAGAGCATGCAACCTCAACTGCATTGGCAGACCATGACTTCCCAAGGGATTTTCTGACAGTAAACCTCAAAGTCTTGACTGGTAACAATCCTAAAGATGCTATTAAGTAGCTATCTGCAATAGCTAGAATTTGTGATATGAAATCGCATTAACCATTAGCCATTTCAAATAACATACATAATTTTTAAATTAAAATTGTCATTAGTTAGCTTTGATGATAAGTCGATAACTGTTACCAACAAGAGATAGATAATTACCAATTTTTTATACGAAATTTATGTTAAGATTAAACTTATAATTATTTTATGTGTAAATTGATCAAGATATTGCTTTAATTTAATCAATCCATCACAATACCTTAAGAAAAAGGAATGAAATTGAATCAAATGGGCATATTAGAGTGCAATTGGTACCAAACCTAATATTTTGACAGCAAAATCCAAAGAGAAAAACAACAAACAACAAACTCCAAATTCTTTTTCAACTGCAAAATAAAGACAACATGGAGTTTAATCAAATCAGGTTGTAGACATTCACACTTTGAGAGACAAAATAGGTATAAAAGGGTTTGTTGAATATGATTCCGCAAGGTTGTTCTAATGACATGGAACGTTCATCGTTGAGTAGGGAAAAAAAGATAAACATACACCTCAAAATTACAAAGAGAAACACAGTAAAAACCATAACGAAACAAAATAATGTTTAATCAAGAATCAAATTAGGGTTTAATTCAAAGAGAAACAAAAGAGGGTAGTATCTTGCAGTAAAAAGATAGGGTTACCTGGAGCAAAGAGCAAGGGGCAACCTATCTTATTAATAATAAGAAAGGGGTTGAGATAGGCGACAGGTAGCTTGCTTCCAAGTCAGCCAAGCCGCAAGGAATCAAGAGATCTTTGACGGTGCTGACTTTCTCGAGTGATGGAAGAAGGCACCCAAAAGTGACAAGCAGTCGCAGTCGAAGCTTGGCTCTAGGCGATAGGCTAGCAGTAATCTTGGTTACAGTGAGTTAGAACGATTTTGCAGAATAAAGATTTGGGGGAGAGTTTAGAGAGAGCGCGAGACATGGGAGAAAGAAGGCGAGACTAGGAAAATGAAAGGAATAAGTGTGATTTCATTAAAAAAAATCATATAAAACCCTATTTTTAGAAGAAAAAAAAATTGTATTGGTCTCTAAAACGGTCACTAATAAATTAGTCGCTACATCGATCGCTAATAAATTAGTCTCTAAATCGGTCGCTAAAATATATACAAAAAAAGAAAGAATTACTCTCTAAATTAGTCGCTAATGGATTGGTTTCTAAATCGGTCACTAGTGTAAAAGACAAATTTTCTAATAGTGATAATTAGCGACTGAAATTTTGGTCGCTAAAATTCAGTTGCTATTTCAATCTCTAAATTTCATTAGCGACCGATTTAGTGACGAAAAAAATATTTAGTTCATAAATTCAAAAATACGGTCTCTATTTCGGTCACTAGTGTGACCGAAAATATTCGGTCTCTAAATCGGTCACTATAGGCGAAATTTCTAGTAGTGACATAACATTGCATTTCCTTGTGATTGTTTAATTTGTTGTGATTGATGTGTTTTAAAAGCGATAATAATTTTCTTAGATGATTTGATATAGTGAAATGTATTGATTTTCCTTAAGTGATTTTGACTTTATAATGTTATGTTCTTTTTACTTATATTATACTATTAACATGATTTCAAAATTCACCTCCTTCGTTGTTTGTGTTTGACTGACTTGTCCTTTCTTTTGCGAAATCGCAATTGTTACATATATTAATGAGTCTTGAAGTTCAAGTTTGGGAGGAACTCCACTCTAATAGATGATACTGGGAATAAGGCTTGTAATTTGTATTTTACGTATTTAATTTAAAACGACTTTTGCATGAAAACCATCGAGTTTTATATGAAAATCATATAAGTATTAGTAAGTTTTTATAATTAAATCAAGTAAATATACTTAAATCAAGTAAAGAAATTTAATGTGTTTCTTTTGATTTTTGAGAAACATAAATTAAAAATAAAATTTTTATTTTCTTAAAAACATATTTTTATTTATCCACTGTCAATTTCATAAAAATATAATATAAATTATTATATATATTATTTTGAAATTTAAAGTGTCACAAATATAGCCAAGTGAGTGATGAAGACTATTAACCCCACTAACAATTACTAACATCCACTATATTACTTCATAACATAAATAAATAATAATTGAAAACTCAGTAAATATATTAAAATCCTCTTATTTTTTTCCTTAGCACCTACGAATAAATATTATAGAATATAAAAATAAATACTGCGCCCAACGGAATTAGAGTTGCTCTAACGAAATATAGTAGACACACACAAGATAATGAACTTGATTCAAAACTTTACTAGAGAGATATCTAAATTTAATGTTTTAATGCACCTCAAATAAAATTAATTTTAGTGGAGAAAACTTACCAAACCAAAAAAATAAATACTATAAAAATCATCAGCGATAACAAATATATGTGCACGATATATAGGGATGATAATTAGACCCAGATCTAATGGGTATCTGCTTAAAAACCTAACAATAAGTAAGGTAAAAACCCGCATAATGGGTTTGGGCACGGTAGTGGATAATTATCCGCAAAATTAAGCGGGTATGGGTGTGGTTACCAGTACTATAGTACCCACCCCTCCCCGCACCCGCGCCCATACCAGCTTTATTTTGCAGGTAATTACCCACTACTGTGCCCAAACCCGTTATGCGGGTTTTTACCTTACTTATTATGGGGTTTTTTTGCGGGTACCCATTGAGTCTGAGTCTAATTGCCATTCCTAACTATATATGCAGCTGAACATGCATGTCAATTATATTAATTTCCATGAAATCCACAAGAAATAAGTGGAATTTGTTAACAATGAAAAGAGGAAGAACATAGACAACCAATAGACAACCACTCTAGGGTTTAATAACATAGAATGAACCAAACTTGTTGTTAATAGGGTTACAATGAGTATATATATAAAGGAATAGAAATATCTAAAATACCCTTGCTACTAATATATAATAACTGTCTAAAATACCCTTACTACTAATATATAATAATATTATCTAACATCTCCCCTCAAACTCACGATGCATTAACATGGAGCATTGAGAGTTTGTCAACTAAAAAAAAATGAAAATCTTTAATGGAATGCATCTTTGTGAACAAAACAACACTCCTGAAACAGCTGAAGTGCCTATGCCAAACAACACCCTTGAAACACCAAACAACACCCCTGAAAAAACTGAAGTGCCTCCGCCAAACAAAACCCTTGAAACACTAAACAACACCCCTGAAACAACAAACAACACCCTTGAAACAGCTGAAGTGTCTCCGCCAAACAACACCCGTGAAACACCAAACAACACTCCTGAAACAGCTGAAGTGCCTCCGCCAAACAACACTCCTGAAACACCAAATAACACCCGCGAAATAACTGAAGTACCTTCGCCAAACAACACTCCTTAAGCACCAAACAACACCCTTGAAACAGCAGAAAGTGCCTCCTCCAAACAGGATCAAGAACAACCTCTTTATAGGAAGAGAATTCAGACAAAGTTGACGAGAGGGGTAACGAAGAGCATCAACAATCGTAGGAGGTGGTTGGACAGCCAGGGGGGCAAGAGGGATGTCACCAAAGAAGAAGCAACAATCAAAGAGAAGAACCAACAAAGAGAGAAGCAGAAGCAAAAGGGAGGATCATTAGCTATACCAAACAATCACAATAAAGAGAGAAACCAAACCAACATGAAATCATATCAAATAGTCACAATCAAGAGAAGAACCAAACCAACAAAAAATCAAACCGAAACCAAATCAATCCAAACAAAACTAAATCAAGCCAAACTAAACAACACCAAACCAAACTAACCAAAGAGAGAAGCAACCAATAACAAAAGAGTGTTGATTTAGAGAGAAGCAACCAAAGAGAACAATCAATATGGAGAGAAGCAACAAAGCAAATCACTAGAGAGAGGAGCAATCAAACAGAAGAAGCAACATAGAGAGCGACAACACAGAAGAAAGCAACCAAAGAGATAGGAGAGACGAACAATTAAATTACCAACCAAATCAACAAAGAACCACAACAATTGAAATCATGTGAACCAAACCAAAATCAGAACTAGAGTCAATGGTAGGAGGAACAAAAGCAACAACATTGGACGATGGTCCCCTAAAATTCTTCTTATGTGCTCTCCCCAATTTCGGACAATGTGTTTTCTAATGTGCTTAGAGAGAATCATCCTTAGCACCAGCCATAACAAATAATGATAGGAAAATACGACAAACACAATCACTGAGACAAAATAAATTAGGGAAAATCTGTTGATGTGCGAGCAAGATTTCTCCCCCTAAAGACGTCGGTTCGTCGATCCGACCGTTGAAGACGAAGACCTGAATGTTGCGAATCTACTGTCCAAAAATAAGCCCGATCCAACGGTTAACGAATGCGCAATCGATGTTTTGATGACACTGATTTAACAAAATCGGGAATAGGGTTACTCTTCTCTTTTCTCTTTTAGTGGTTGTCTTTTCTATCAAAACAGTCTCTATCATCTTTACAATAGATCCCAAACTGTTGGGAACTCGGCAGCGGAATAGAGGCAGAATCGTTCAAGGAGGATCGAAATAGGCTCTAGATACCATGTTAACAATGAAAAGAGGAAGAACATAGACAACCAATAGACAACCACTCTAGGGTTTCATAACATAGAATGAACCAAACTTGTTGTTAATAGGGTTACTGAGTATATATATAAAGGAATAGAAATATCTAAAATACCCTTTCTACTAATATATAATAATTGTCTAAAATACCTTTACTACTAATATATAATAATATTATCTAACAGAATTGTCTTATTCTTAGTTCTTCCAGATGGCGAGCATAGACAACACAATTGAAGCTCCAATTGTAGCCACTGAGTTTGTAATAGATCCAGCAGCTCCAGCATCAGGACCTGGTGTCGGAGACGACGAAGGACTAAGGTTTTGTTCTGAGGATACCGTGGCGAAGACCACAACGAAAAAGGAGAATAGCTTCATTGTAGTAGCTGATGATGCCATTGTGAAACTAAGTAATAGAAAAAGATGAAAATTGAAAATAATGAAGTATTGTGAATTAAGGAGAAGTTGGGTAAGTTGTTGTTTGATGAATTTTTATGATATGGTGTGAGGTATTTATAAAGATTGGGGAAAGAAGTGGGGCCCATTGAAAACGTGGACAGCTGGTGTACGCTGAGAAACAATTGTGCCGACGTTGTATCATATGAATGGGTCGGCCAGTTAGGTGGTTGTGTACGTTTCTGCGCTGTATTTATGTGTTGTTCAGTTTTGTTAAACAACCAATTATCTTAATTGATTTTTCTTTGAAGAATCCAACCGCCATAAGGACCTATGTTAATGATTTGATTTTGTTGAATACATTAAAAGTTGAAAGTTGGTGATATTTCTATTGACATTTTGGTATAACAACGGATGATTACTTTTTAAAGGTTTAATTATATTTTTAGTTTTCTTATTTTAGGTGAATTATGAAAATATTTTTCTTATTTTATTTGTTTCAATTTTTGATCCCCAAACATAATTTAGGTCTAAATTATGATGAGTTGTCATTTTTGTAATGACATATTAAAAAATTAGTGACGTGGCAGACGCCTATGTGGATTAAAAGTTATTATTACATTATTCTAAATTAAAAAAAATACAATTTATTTTTTTAAAAGCCATTATTATATTATTCTAAATTTTAAAACAAAAGCCAAAATTAAAAAACATATCAGCCTTAATTCAACGCAAATCAGCAGCGCATGTGAACCCTAAAATCAAAAATAAACCAAGCCTTCATCATCATCTTCATCTCTGTTTTTCTTCTTCGTCATCATTATTCTTCATCTGTGTTCTTCGTCTTCTTCTTCATCCGTTTTATTCGTGTACTTGTTCTTCATTGGTGTTCCAATGGCGATTGGAGATGATTTCGAGTTCTCTTCATCTTCACGGATGAAAGAAGATACAAAGTTTTGTGCTAGGTATGTGATTTTAAGGTTTTCGCTTTGCTTTATTTTTAATTAACATTATTAAACTTTGTATTCCACTTTGGTTTTAAGGCCAAAATTTTGTCTCTACAGTGTTAACATAACTCTATGCCTTTATGTCTTTTTAATAATATGGTCTATATGTTTTGTTGTATTATTTTTTGTTTCATGTGTAGTTTGTTTTAGGCTTAGTTTGTCTAAGTTATTAAATGGTTTATTTTGTGCAGATCAGCTAAAATCCATAAAGTTAGGTTAAGAATTAACCATGGGGGTAGTTTTGTAAATCACCAAGTGAAGATGTATGTTGGTGTCTAAGTAGTGCATGTTGAAACTGGACAAGGAGTAGGTGAAGATTATTTGAGTGAAGAAGATTAAGATTATATTGCTAATTCAGATGATGAAGATGATGATATGGGTGAGTTCTATGAGGGTAGGAATAAGGACTAGATTTCTGAAATACCAACTGAGATATTTGTTAATGTTGTAAGTGATGAAAATTCATCTGAAAGACATGCAAACCCAAGAGGAAACCTATGGCCTAGTTCTGCAACTGATTTTGAAGAAAATGATGTGAGTTATGATGATTTGGATACTCCACCAAGAAGTGAAGTTGAGGAAGAAGATGTTAGAAAATTTCCTATATTTAACCAACCTGAAAATGGTGATGAAGTAAGATTTGAGTTGGGCCTAAAATTCCACACAAAAGAGATGGTTAAGAATGCCATTAAAAATTTTGCAATATAGACTAAGAAAAACTTGTATTTCAAAAAGAATGATGAAAAGAGAATCATTGTTAGGTGTGAGCCAAGATGTCCATTTTACATGAGGATTAGTAAGAGGGCTTTAAACGAATATTGGCAATTAGTGAGTTTCACAGATGATCATACATGTCATAGGAGGGCAAAAAACAGACAAGCTAAGACTGAATGGCTTGCCAAGAAATTCTTTCCTATATTGAGACATACACTTGAAATAAATCCCAAGAGATTGATTGTTGAGGCGCTTGATAAATGAGGTGTGAAGTTGTCTACATACCAAGCATATGGAGCCAAAGTAAAAGCCATATAAATGATTCAAGGTGCTCAAAGGGAGTAATATGCACATTTGAGAGCCTATAAATGATTCAAGGTGCTCTAGTTCTTTAAATAGGAAAACCAACTTCTTGACATGTTGCTCTTACATTGTAATGTCATCAAATGGACCAAAACTTTGGCAAGCATCAAACAGAGAGCCTATAAATCCCCCAATCATGAGGAGAGCATTAGATAGACCAAATAAAAAAAGGAACAAGTCCAATGACGAGTCAAAAGGTTCTAACATACTACCAAGACGGTTTGCAATTATGAAATGTAAAAACTATAGGAAGCTTGGCCACAACACGAGGACATGCAAGGGTAAAAGTGTTGCAGATAGAGATATCAAAAGGTGGAAATAACATCAACAAAACAAAGAAAGCAAATACAACAAGGGTTGGAAGGGATAAGGGAGAAACACCAACAATTTTATCTTAGGATTCACAAGCTCCACAAACTCAAAATTCACAAATCAATTGACGAAACCAAGCTTGTGAACTTTATTTTGGTTGTTATGAATATGTAATGATACTTGAGAATTTTATTTTGTAATGTAGTAGTATGACCTCTTTTTGGACCTAAGTTCCGATGGAATGATTATTTTGTAATGCAGTAGTATGACCTCTTTTTGGACCTAAGTTCCGATGAAATAATTATTTTGTAATGCAGTAGTATGACCTCTCTTTGGACCTAAGTTCTGATGGAATGATTATTTTGTAATGTAGTAGTATGACCTCTTTTTGGATCTAAGTACTGACGGAATGATTATCTTATAATACAGTAGTATGAAAATTAAGTTCTGATTATTTTGGCATCACAGTAAATTTAGTATGTTATCTTGAATAAGCAATTTTGTTTGAGGATTAATATTAAGCAATTGCATTATATATTGAATGATACCAAACTAGTGGAAAATTGTTTGAGCAAATTGCATTAATACAATGATACCAAATTGAATTATTAACATGTAAAAATAGACAACCACATTACAATAATACCAATATCATTTCATAATACCAACCTTATTCATTCAAATTTGATTATATTACACAACTACATTAAAATTTAAACCATAAATACCCTATATTACATCATTACAAAATACCTTTAATCAAATCATTTTAACTACTTCAACATTACAATAACCAAAAGAACAAAAATAAGATCCATGAAAGTGCCATAATCCCCTCCCCCATTAGTTTCATCAATCATTTTCATCAAAGACATAATAACTTCTTTTACTTGTTCTGTCATTGGTTCATCAAACCAATCAAAAAAATTGCAAGATTTTTTACTCTGTAACTGAAACAACATAAAAAAAAAAAAAGATTGAATCTTGTTTCAATAAATTTTCATAATCTCAATACAGTATAGCAAAAACTAAAATCTAGAATTTTGACAAATAGTTATATTATAAAATCCACAACCACGAAACCTTCGATCTAGATTTTTAATCGTCCAAGAAGTACACAAAGAAGATTCAAGTCCACACAAATATTATCTTCCTTCTAATTATCAAATGAGAATTGTTGCTTGTAACTGAATACGAACGAGAAGACATTTTTTTTCCCAAAAAACACCAAGAACAAAGGAAGAAGAAACGAATTACATGAAGAAGAAGAAATAAAGGAAGAACAAAGGATGTAGGCGAAGAAGAAGAAGAACACATATGAAGAATACAAGAAGAAAACAAAGATGAAGAAGTGGATAAAGGCTTGGTCGATTTTTTATTTTAGGGTTCATGTGCGCTGCTGATTTGTGTTGAATTGGGGCTGATATATTTTTTAATTTCGACTTTTGTTTTAAAATTTGGAATAATTTAATAACAGCTTTTAAAAACATAAATTGTAATTTTTTTTATTTGGAATAATATAATAATAGCTTTTAATCCACATAGACGTCTATCATATCACCATTTTTTTGACACATCATTAAAAAATGACAACTCATCATATTTTGGATCCAAATTCTATTTGGGGGATCAAAACTGGATACAAATAAAATAGGAGGACTATTTTCGCGATTCGCCTAAAATAGGGGGACCAAAAGCGCAATTACTAATTTTTTTAACAAGTGACTCAATCAGTTTTGGTGTAAGTCTTGATTGTGTCATTTTATAAGATAATTAACTAGTTTATTATAAAAATTACTACATTCATCATTGTAAGGCTCCTATATTAAACGCTTTTTACATGAGTAAAATAAATTATAGAATCAAAAAATTACAAAAAAGATTATATTTATTAATTTTTTTACAATACACATTCAACTTTACTAAGAATAAAAAAAATTATATGCGAACAACTTCACACACTTTAAATTAACAGTGAAAACGAAAAAATCACAAAAGTTACACGAAAGAAAAATTAAATTTATGTAAAGACCACTTATCTAGATAAAATAAAGAAGATACAAAATGATTTGGAGGCATGCTTTAAGACCAAAATTGGTCATAAATCAACTATCTCTAATGAAGGAAGAAGATGAGAACATAGGGTTTATGATTTCAGAGAGAAGATACAAAATGATTTGGAGGCATGCTTTAAGACCAAAATTGGTCCTAAATCAGCTATCTCTAGTGAAGGAAGAAGATGAGAACTTAGGGTTTATGATTTCAGAGAGGCAATTCTATTACTTATTGTAAGTTTCTGCAACGCTTTTTTAACCGTTGTAAAAAATAAAATATTTATAAAAAAAATAGTATTGTAAAAAATTATTGAGTTTGAAGATAATAGTTTTAGTAAAGTATTATTATTTTAATGCTATAATTAATTTGAAGATATAAAAGTATCGAACTTATAAAATTATCAAATACTTCAATTTGCCAGTTAAGAGGACGTGATTGTATGAAAAGGTCTTTCAGACATCTTCATAAAAAAGTTCAATTCAATTTATTTAAAAAATTCAATGCTATTTATTTGGTTGTTAAAATTCATTGTCCTATGTTATAATGATTAAACACAATATACTTCTATGCCTATGGTAGCAATATGTTGTCTATGATGCATGTTCTATGTTTGTGCGTGTCAACTATCAAGCAAACAATGAAAATTGGTGAGCCGTTGCTGGTCATTCATATGATGCACTTATTCAATATTGATGATTTATATTTAGGCGAAAAAGAAACAATTAAAATAACATTTATGAAATAACAATCATCATCGATAAATAAAAAATAAAAAAATTTAAGCATCAACATATATCTATTCATCTTGTGTTTTCAAATGTTGAAACTATTCATCAATATCACTATGATTCATCTGCAAAATAAAGTAATTTGTTTCATAGGTAACATCAATGCAAATATAAAATTTATTCATATCAACAACTCTGATAAGGTATTAATTTTGAAATGATCATTCAATAACTCTATTACTGAGATTTTGTATATTCGCCCTTACTATCTACATCAGTACAAAAAAAATTTCAGCACTATCGTTTAGCAAAAAATCTGTTGATATTCAGCAACGTAAAAGAGGGCTGCAATTGCGACTGTTTAAATACATGTTAAAAATAGGCAACTTCTCTAGTTCTCTAGTACATGGAGGAATAAATTTTTATTCATTGATAAAGTTACAACTATTTTTAACAGTGATTGTAAGAGCAATGCACAATAATTTCAAGATAGATCAATTTAAATGCAAAGTAGACTTCAAAACAAAGAGAGAAAACATGCAAATTCAAACATAAGTCATGAACAACATCAACACACTACAAGCAAATTCAAACAACAACAAGAAACACACTAATCTTACTATAAGTTAGCAATCAACATGCAAAACAACTATATATTGTAAGAAGATCGTAAAACATATAATATAGTTCAATCATTCTTCATTGTTGTTTGAACATACTACTACAACATTTTTGCTTTATAACAACATTTAAAAAATGTTGCCAAAGAGAAAAGGCAACATTTTTCACGTGTCTGATATGCGAACATTGCCTATTACCTTTGGCAACATTTTTCTCGTACTTTTGGGCACACTATGTATAAATGTTGTCTAAACTATGAGAATAGGGAACAATTTTTCAACGCGCCTAAGACAACATTTATCAATTGTTGTCATATCTAACAACAATTAACAAATGTTGCCTTAAAACAACACACTGAGAACATTAATAAAATGTTGCTAGAGCTTAAATGCAACACTTTTAAACTGTATTGATATATGTAAAATAAATTTTTATTTTTTATTATTTTAATTCAAATCATAAATTAGATATTTTGTCAATTATTTTATATGTATATAATCAATTTAATGACATACACAAATTGAACCAAGGAAAACATAATGCAAATTTGACACAAATTAATAACAAAGTTGTATTCAAATAAATTGTAGTAAGCAAATTGTCTAACATAACTTAATAAAGTTTGATATTTAAAGTACAAGTCTAGCAAAATTTATCATCTACACCGTACTCTTCAAATTTATCATCTATGTCGTCCTCGTCAAATTTATCATCTACATTGTCCTCTTCAAATTTATCATCTATGTCGTCCTCTTCAAATTCATTGCCTTCATCGTCATCTTAAAATAATTCATCATCGTCTTCATTAATACCTTGGTGCATAATAGAATAAAAACAAAAATAAATGATGAAACAAAACTCACAAACAAAAACAAAACATAAACAAAAAACACACAAAAGTGTTGCTAGAGATTATAATTGTTGTAGTGTACGTTGATATAATTGTTGTAGTGTATGTTGATGTAGAAGAACATAGAGCCTTGTTAACATAAGATGAAGTTGATATTGAAGTTGTCAAAGCCTCTATATTCAATCTTGAGATATTTTGATTCAACATTGTCTTAAGAACACGTTGGAATTTTCCTTTTATTGTTTCCATTTCTTGACATTGTTTCTCCTTTATCTCTTGATCTTTAAACTTTTATCTCCTCAACATATTCTCTTTTTAATTTTACAATTTCTACATTTTTTTTGAAGAGAGTCGGTATTGAAATTCTGCTGAGGTAACAAAAATCTCTCAAATTTTTCTTTACCACATACACTCTTAAAAGTTTCTAAAGAAGGCTACCCATTTTTTGCATACATAAAATAATAGTAGTAAGTGAGTAATGCTATATATAAAATAATAGTAAATGAATATTATGGTATACTAGTTAACTTACAATTGCAAGATTGGTTTGTTGATCCAACTTGTAACACTCTGAGGATTGCTATATATAAAATAATAGTAAATGATTTTTTTAAAAGTTTCCTTGAACATATTTGTATTGCAAAAATCTTGAAAAACTTTTTACACAGAAATTTTGATTTTTCTAAAATACATTTATGTTTAAAAAAATTTTAAATTGTTTTTTTTTTTATTTATATTTTTGGTAAATAAATGTGTTCAGGAAAACTTAAAAATTTCCAATACATAGTTCAAATTTTTTATAACACAT
>JBBPBT010000670.1:3765330-3777400 GCA_037974875.1 Cicer bijugum
TCATAACGCATTCAATTTTTTCTTTTAATTTTAATAGAAGGTCGCATTAAAAAGATGTGACTATGTATTAGATTAAATTTTTTATTTTTATTTTTTAAATTAGAAAATTATTATTTAATAAAATAAAAATAATTATAATATTTTAAAAAATAAAATATTATTAATAAATTAAAATAGAATTTATTAAATTGAAGAAAAAAAATGTGGTTGACTAGTTATATCTAAACAAATAATACAATATTATTTTAACAATCTCTCTTATCTTGTAGACAGATTTAAATTATTTTAATAATTGTCTTTTATTTTTAGTAATTTAATTATATTTTATTAACAGTTTCATTTTATATTTTTTCTCTGAATCAAATAAATAAAAATTAATAAAAATATAATTATAAAATAAACTATATTAATAAAATAATATACATTAAATTAAAATTCAGAAGACAATTATTTTTTTAATATAATTTACTTTTTAATTTTTAAAATATATACCATACAAACACACATTTTTTTAAAAGATTATTTTTTATAACAAAATAATTTAAATAAGTCTAAATAAATGATAACAAATCTCTTCGTACGAACTGCACAGTAATTAAATAAATTAAATTACACTACCTATTATCTAAAGTGATGGTTGGATCTTAATTGACATATTTTTTTGGGTTTTTAATATTATACACTAAGCTTAATATTCGATTTTATTATCTTTAATTGAAATATAATATTTGAATTGATATAATATATAAAGTTATTACAGGTAAAATATGAATAGTATAAATAAATAATAAAAGAAGACTCAACAAGGATATTAAAATCCTCTTTTATTTTTCTTAACACCTACAATAAATAAATAATGAAATATAGAAATAAAAACTGTAAAAATTTATCTCCCTCTCAACTTTACATAGATGAACTGGTAATAATCATCACTATGCTGTAAAACACCAATAACAAATCCTTGTGAACTATTCTGCTGATCTGTTTCCATGAAATCCACAAGAAAACAAGCGGAGTCGTCTTATTCTCAGTTCTTGAAGATGGCTAACATAGACAACACGATCGAAGCTCCAATTATAGCCACTGAATTTGTAATGGATCCGGCGGCTCCCGCATCAGGAGTTGGTGCCGGAGCCGATGATGGACTAAGGTCTTGTGCTGAGGCTACGGCGGCAAAGACGATGACATAAAAGAAAGATAATAATTTAATTGTAGTAGTTGATGATGCCATTGTAAAAATAAGAAATAGAGACAGATGAAAATTGAAGATGTAAATAGTGAAGAAATATCGTGAATTAAGGAGAAGTTGTGCAGATTGTTGTTTGATGAATTCTTTTGACGAGTGTGGGAGTATTTATAAAGATTGGGGAAACGGTTGGGGCCCACTGAAAACGTGGACAGGTGGATTATAAGAAACAATTGTGCTGACGTTGTATCATAAGAATGGGATGTTTGTGTATGTTTTTGTTAAACAACCAATTAGAATTATCGGTTACGATTTTTCTTAATAGTTTTTTCTTTGATGAATTCAACCGCCCTAAAGTTTTCTTAATTGATTTTTCTTTGAAGAATTCAGCCGCCCTAAGGACCTAAGTTTATTTTTTAGAGAACTACGTTTATGTTTAGACTGCATTGAGTACATTAAAAATTCAAAGTTGGTGATATAAATTTGTATGGAACATGTCAAATAATAGTGGTTGATTGTTAATTATTTAATACTTCATTAGTCTCTAATTGTAAATCATTGTAAATTATACTGAAGATTTTTTTGTCTTTAAATTATGAATTTCTATGCAACTTTTATGTATTTTATTTATCATTTTATTTTTTAAATTATTCATTATTTTATAATATTAATATAGTATTAATTTTTTTTTCTTCTGTTAATAAACTCTCATTTATTGTATTTTAATTTATTAAATATTTCAATTAACAACTATTAATAAAAGTTAATTTATTAAATTAATTATTTTTTAAAAATATCGCAAACAACTCAAATAAACTAATAAAAATAAGATAGATGAAATATTTTTTATATTTGATTTTGCATTTAAAGTTTCTAGTATAATCCGACACTATTCCGCTTCAATTTGAAGATTGTTTTGATTTTTTCTTTTTTTTTCTTCGAAAGTTTACCGTTAATGTAATGTAGTTATTTTATAAAATCTCATATTGTAATTTATTAATTGATAAAACGCATTTATATGTTTAAAAGAAAAAAAAAAGATTTTGTATTTTCTTTACTTAATTATGGTGTTTGACAAGGTCATTTTAGTAGACATGAAAGTTTAATGTATAGATGGGTCACTACTAGAAAAACTGTTTTAGACTGTACAAAGAATATCGATCTTTTAGGCTCTACATTCCAACAGGTCTAATATCTTATCTTATGTAATCATTTATATTCTTGAGTAATTGAGTTAGTTTCTATTCTCTTTAAGAAACCATGTGGGATGATAAAATATGAGTGTTGTTGGCTTGGATTTGGAAATTTCATATGAATTCGGGTCTTTTTTCAAATTGCAATAACCAAGTGGCGAGTCTCATTTTTAAAATCCAATGAACATGCCTCATTTTAGAAGCAGCATCCATACTAGTGAATTGATGGTGTGATAGATTTTATTAATTTAGAATTAGTTTAACATTGTTTATGATAAGTATGTGCATATTTAATCTTGATCTAATGCATTCATATGTACAGTAATAACAAATTGGTTCATTTGTAGCATTCAAATATATTACATAACAAGATACAATTTACATGTAGAAGGTAGCCATTGAAGAATAATTCAAGTTGACTTTTAGATTTCTCTTGAAAATTATTAGTTGACAGTAGCGTCGGCCTACCGACGCTACATAAATTACGACATGTTGAAGTTAGCGTCGGCCTTTCCGACGCAATAGATTTTTGAATGACGTGTCCATTGGTATAAATTAGCGTCGGATGTTTTATTTTTACTAGAAGCGTCGGATTAGTGTAGGTCTGACCGATGCTAATATAGTGTCAGATGGCATTTGGCTGACGCTATGAATTAGCTTCGACCGTATTAGCCTAGGCCTAAACCGACGCTAATCCGACGCTAAATCCATGTTAGCGTCGGCTTTTGGCTTGTTAGCGTCGGCTTTTGGCTGACGTTAAAACCAGTTTTTCTAGTAGTGGGTGATTTATTTTCCAGACTTTCGTAATTAATTTTCATTTTTTTTATGAGCGTTAAAATTCAGAGATGCAAAATTTATAGATAGTTATATTCATTTCTTTATAAAACATAAAAGATAAGGAAATTCTTTGAGGAAAATTATCATAATGTTATAGTGAAAATATGATAAAAATTGTACTTCTTGTTTTACAAATTAAGGCAATCAAAGCTAACAGAAAAAATGAAAACAAACTAACAGCTAATTGCCTAATTACTTAACTGACTCGAGCTTGCAATAGACTTAACAAACTGAAAGTTAACAACAATAAGCTGACTACAAGCTGACACTAAGTTGAATCCGAGCTGGCACTGAGCTAGTACTCAGCTTATTTACAAGCTTTATATTCCATTCCTTAAACTAAATGCATACAAAACAACAAATTAATTTACAGTTGGTACTTCACGTGCCAAGTTGATTTCTAAGTTTCAGAAAACGTTCTAAATCTTGATCAATTTTTCTCGTAAATAACTAATATTTTTTTGTGATAATTCTTGATCCAATCGTCTTGTAAATAATTCATATCTTCTTATAGATAAATCTTGATGAAATCTTCTTGTAAAAAAGTTACAACTTCTTGTGATAAATCTTGCTCAAATCTTCTTGTAAGTAATTTATATCTTGTGATAAGATCTTGATCATATCTTCTTCAAATCTTGACCATATCTTCTTTTCAAATCTGAATCAAATCTTATTTTAGATTAACTTCAAAAACTTGATTTTTTTTTTATACTCTTGCTTGATTCGATCTTCACAAGTTTTTGATTCAGATTGTTCTTCGATTATGGATTCGATCTTATTTTAGATTATGGATTCAGATTTTTCTTCAATCTTCACAAGTTTTTGATTCAGTTAAGTCTTCTTTTCATACTTAATTCTTTCAATTTCAGTCGTTGACTTTCGATCAAAGACATTGACTTTCTTGTTGGAGTGAGATGCTGTAATTCTTGAATAATGATTGTCAAGGGAAAAGTTGCATGACTTAGAATTAGTGGCATTGGGAAAATCAACTAGTTGAAACATCAGAGTCAATGCAATATTAGAGACTACATATCAGAGGAAACATTTGGAGTGTAGCACCATTTTGATTAGCATATTATGGGATTTTAATTTATGATTTGAACAATGTCTTCTGAGTTAATTATAACTTAATATGAACTTTTTAGAAGCATGTTAAGTTTGTGCTGATCAGAGACATACAAGGGATTTAGAGGCTTGCTTCAAATTTAATCTTCTGATAGTCTTCAGAGGCGGTATTCAAACCCATACTTTACACCCATACATCTGAGGCAATCTTCGTAACCTTCAGAGATACGTTAATTTCAAAGGCATATGTTCAGAGGCAGACACATATACTTTGTGTTCCTTTGATCTCATCCCTCTAGTCACTTCCTCTGCTTGGTTCCTCTGATACCTTCCTCCGTTTTTCTTCCTCTAGTACCTTCTTTGATTTTCTTCTTCTAATATTTGCATACTTAATGAAGCCATTAATTCAAATTTATTGTTCTCATAAAATACTTATGTTAACATCATAAAATATTTGTGGGGTTGATTGATTTTATTATTAATCAATTTTATTTATTTATTAGTTTTGAAGAAAAAAATAAAAATAGTACTTATGAAAACAATTATTATTAATAAAAAGGGTAAAGATGGGGTAGTATGCAGTTTTTTTTATTAATTATTTTTTTTTTATAAAAAAATGATTCGATGAAGTTTTTAAATATGGCATGAGTGCTCGTATATATATAAAAAAAAAAAGACTAAATAAAGGGGCATGAAGCTAAAAGAATTGGGTCAATAAGTCAATCTCTAATCACTTAAAAGTACAAGATTGGATAATTACAACAAAAGAAAAAAAGACGTGAAAAATAGAAGGTTTAATTGTTATTTTAGTCCCCCTATTTTAGTTGATTTACAAAAATAGTCCCCTACTTTATTTTTCCCAAGTTTTGATCTCCAAATAGAATTTTGATCTAAAACTTGATGAAATATCGATTATTTGTACTTATTTAAGCTACACTATCTCTCAAGATCTCGTGGTGCAACAATTGTACCTCAAATCTATGATCATAAATGGTGTGATGTGGCTTAAAAACATGACACTTTATCAAATTTTGGACGAAAAATCTGTTTAAGGGACCAAACCCGAGGAGAAAAAAAATGAGGGGATTATTTTTGTGATTCGGTTAAAATATAGAGACAAAAAATATTAAATATTAGTTTTGATATTAAATATTTCTATTAACAACTATTAATTTATTAAATTAATTATTTTTTTTTAAAAAATCGCAAACAACTCAAATAAACTAATTAAAATAAGATAAATGAAATATTTTTTATATTTGATTTTGCATTTAAAGTTTTTAGAATAATCCGACACTATTTCGCTTCAATTTGAAGATTGTTTTGATTTTCTTTTCTTTTTCTTGGAAAGTTTACAGTTAATGTAACGTAGTTATTTTATAACATCTCACATTGTAATTTATTAATTGATAAAACACATTTATATGTTTAAAAGAAAAAAAAAAAAGATTTCGTATTTTCTTTACTTAATTATGGTGTTTGACAAGGTCATTTTAGTAGACATGAAAGATCAACGTATAAATGGGTGATTAGTTTTTCGGACTTTCGTAATTAATTTTTTTTATGAGCGTTAAAATTCTTTTTTTTTTCTTAGATAAACAAAGAGAAATGGGAGATGCAAAATTTATAGATAGTTATATTCATTTCTTTATAAAACATAAAAGATAAGGAAATTCTTTGAGGAAAATTATCATAATGTTATAGTGAAAATATGATAAAAAATTGTACTTCTTGTTTTACAAATTAAGGCAATCAAAGCTAACAGAAAAAATGAAAACAAACTAACAGCTAATTGCCTAATTACTTAACTGACTCGAGCTTGCAATAGACTTAACAAACTGAAAGTTAACAACAATAAGCTGACTACAAGCTGACACTAAGTTGAATCCGAGCTGGCACTGAGCTAGTACTCAGCTTATTTACAAGCTTAATATTCCATTCCTTAAACTGAATGCATACAAAACAAGAAATTAATTTACAATTGGTACTTCACGTGCCAAGTTGATTTCTAAGTTTCAGAAAGCATTCTAAACTTAGTGCTGTAGTCAACAAGTAGGCCACTGGATCTTTAGTTCTACAATGATTCATGCAAATTGTTCCATTTAAGATAGTGATATCTCATATTAATGGGTTTGTTTCTTCAATGGAGAATTGGGTTCTTAGACAACTTTATTGTTGTGCTATTATCACACAAAATCAGAGTGCTAGTGTTGTCTTCATCCATATTGCTTGACAAGTTGCTGCCCTAACTGCAACAAACTTAGCTTTAGTAGTAGATAAAGTGGAACAAGTTGCATTTTAGAGGACCAAGCATTTACCAATGTTCAATAGGAGCACATAGCCAGAACACATTCTCTGTATACCCCAACAACTCAACATTGCCTCCCTTCTTGAACAAGATTCCAAAGTGTACAGTACCCTACAATTACCTGTGTATTGTCTTCAAAACTTGTAGATGAACTTGATGAAGGTGCAAACATGAGAAGGGGGTTGAATTGTACTTGACTAAGTTTGATTCTATGTTCTAATTTATTTAAAACTGGTTTAGGTTTAGTGACTTACTTACAATAAAAGTTGTAGCAATTGGGTTAAGTGATCAGAAGCAGAAGTAAAACAATTACTGAATTAAAGTGACACAAGACTTTATGTTGGTTTGCCATCAACTTGATAGCTACATTCAGTTCCCTTACTTAGAAGGATTTGATCTACTAATTCAAAAAATGAATTACACATCATCTGACCCTACAAATTAGTCTTCCCAAAACAACTTGTCACCTACAAACTTGTTGAGGAACACAAACACCTTGACTCTACAAGGCAAGTCTTCTCCCCACAACCAGAAAACCTACAAATTGCTTGAGGAACACGAAAACCACTATTGGATTCGGTTATAAGAGTTTAGAACAAATTAGTTTGCTTCTAACAAAGTGATTGTAACAATGATTTTCACACTAGAAAACACTTAGAATTTTTTTTTTGAGCAAGTGTTTCTCTATACCTGAACCTTATGAAATCTAATGACTTAAGACATTTTGGTGCTTGTGAGTTCTCTTATTTTCTTCTTCAGTCATGGCTATCCATTTGCTTATGTGTTTTTTTTTAGTCCCTTTGCTTATATTTTACTTGAGAATCAAAGTAAAAAATAAGTAAAGAAGACGACTATAATTTTGTTCGAAACGAATAGGCTTGTTGGAGAAGGGTGCTAGTCATTTTTCTGACTTAAGATGCGAGTTGTTTTCTCGGCTTGAATGCGAGTCCTTTTCTTAACTTTGGGGGTGTGAATTATTTTATCGACTTAAGTACTAGACATTTTATCGATTTAGGTGGAAGTTGTTTTACCAACTTAAGATGCGGGTCATTTTCCCAACTTAAGATGTGGGTCATTTTCTCAGCTTGCGTTCAATTTGTTTTTTCGACTTAAGATGCGGATCATTTTATCGGTTTCGGGGGTGTGATTCGTTTTCCCTAAACCCTAAAAGGAAAAATAAAGGGTGGGGATCAGTCATCCCGACTTTTAAATTAGAGGTTGTGAGTTGCTAATCTCGACTTTAAATTTATATATTATTGAAAATAATAAATGTCATGAAAGCATTTATTGAATGAACATTTTCCTTCATTTTCATTTTTTTTTCTTCAAGTTTTTCAATCATATTTTTTTCAATTTATTTATTTTATCTATTTATTTCACCTCTTTATGAACATGATCCTTGGATTCATTAATAAAAAATATGCACCACTTCAAATAAATAGTGGTGATTATCCTTTTGATCTTTAAAGAGACTTTTTTTTACATGTTCCACTAGATCTCTAGTTGCCCCTATATTTCCTTTTGTGTAAAGACATCATACTAGTTTTAACCTCTTAACGTTCACATATTTTGTATAAAGAAACCATACTAGTTTTTTCCTCTTAACATTCACATATTTTGTGCCCCAACATATGATTATCACAAAAAGTGCATTTTGACAAAAAAATATTTATAACACAAGAAATTAATGAAGGAAAGTTCAGACAATGATGTTTAATGAGAAAATCTATAAAATAATAAAAGAAGGATTCGTAGAAAAGAAGATAAGATGATCTCTTATGTGTAAATGACCTGATTTGTTAGTAGTATTTCATTAAAAAAAAAGTGTGCTAATAACTCATGCTACAATTTCAATCATGTTTTTAACCCACTTTTGAGGATATGATTTCCTCCAACCTATCTTCACACACTTAATGAATATATGTTGCTTCAACTTTGATCTGTGTATGTAAGCCATATTTTTTGCTCATTTTTTTTAGATTCTCAAACTAGTGAGCTTATTTCCTTCTATATTTTTTGTGGCTCTAATTTTTGCTTAGGCTTCCCTTTCGAACTTTCAACCTAACAGGCTCTTTTCTAACTTTTGTCTAGGCCGCCGTTTTGGGTTTTTGACCAACCATGTCTTCATTCGTTTTTGTACCCTAATTTTTTCCTAGGTTGCCCTTTGGGGTTTTTGCCTTAACGAGTCTTTATTCAACTTTGAAACCTAATTTTTGCCCGAGCTTCTCTTTCAGGTTTTCAACCTAGCAGATTTTTATTCATGTTATACCCTAATTTTTGCATATGTCATCCTTTTAGGTTTTTTTTTACCTAGCGAGAGTTCATTTAGAAGTTATGCTTTTTGAAGTATCAACGTGCAATGAGTGGTAAGTTGCATCAATCCATATTTTTCTAGATCAGAGCCACACTTGAGTGCATTTTTTTAGGGTATAAAGGCTCATATAGTTGGGAGTAAACTTGTCATGCTAGTCCTTTTGGACATGTAAAATATTCTTGAGCTCTATTGTTCTCTCTTTAAATTCTCAAGCGCATACGTTCTTCTTTTAAATTCTTTTGAAAGAGTTGTCTATGACATCAGACAACCAACATTTTCTTGAATTGAATACAGTCGGTCAAAACATATAACTATTCTTCATAAGGGGATTTTTGTTTGAATGAGTTACATTGTCTTTATGCTATATAATAGTGAATAAAGAGTTGCCCCAATTATAGTCTATATTCAGGGAGGGTATTCCATTGTTACGAGGTAATAGTTGGTACAAGAAATTTCAATGTAGCCTTTCTTGTACATTTGATAGTAAGTAGGATAGTCATGACTTTCATTCTTGTGAGTGACTATTCCTCATCATGACTTACTTTGAATATTGAAGATAAAGTAGATAGAACGTCAGCTAGTTGATTATATTGTTGAGGGACATGATGGAAGATGATTTTAATTGTTTTTAGACATTTTCCTAATATGTATATATAAATGATCATTTTCTTATCCCAATTTTTCTATTTTGAATTCAATTGGAGGATCAACCATAACAAAAAAAAAACATTTAAAGCAAATTAAAAACTATTATGAAAAAAAAAATGTAAATGAAAACACTTTTTCTTTGCAAACGTTTTATACAAAGGAAACAGAACAGATCCTCAAAGATTAATAGTGTTTTGATACAAACAGAACTTCCATCATCATCATCATCGTGTTTTGATACTAATAGTGTTTACAACATGGTTCACAACAACAATAATGATTTTATGGTGGTTACAAACTTTACGGAGTTGTGTTTGTCCGAAGTGAGATACAATGTGTTGTTATTCCACCTATTTCAAAAGTAAAGAGTTTGTTGTTGAGTTCAACTTCTTAGAGTTATAGGACCTGGCTTACTTTTTTTCCCCTTAATTATTCACCTTCTAAAAATGAAACATCTTCAATTTATTGACCATAGTGTTAGCCAAAATTTTAAATCTATTGTCCAGATATGACTTCAAATTTTGAATTACATCTATTGTTTGATATGTGTTTAGGGTTGTTTTACCTTGTGAATTATGTTTTATTTTAATAATTTGAAATTTTAAGAAATTGGGGAAGAAATTTTGGGTTAGGAAATAAGAAGAACACAATGAAGAAGAAGAAGTTTGTGATTTTTTAGTATTTTTTATTTCTAATTTACTGTCATTTTATTCCCTTTTCTAATATGATACAGACGTGGGAAAGAGACTGACACATCACCGAACCACGTAGATGTACATGTCACACAGTTAACAAAGCTAAATATTAAGTTAACGTCAATGACTAAAGTGACAAATGTTTGGATGTGTCAGAGACTCTTTTGGATTTTTGGTTGAATCAATTACTATAATGACAATGTCTTGCTCAATTAGGTACCAAAATTTGCGTTTAACTATACATTTTTTAAAAATCATATACTCTCTAACCCCACACTGTAGTAATATGTAGTACAATTTTTCAAAAAAGTTTAATCAACAAAATGACAATGAAGTGGGTTTTAGAGCTACATGACTTTAGCAACGAACAAAAATAGTGTTGATGGAGCCAATGGATGGATGAATAGTGTATTTGAATACAAATTTTGTGGAAAAAAATGTAATCATTTGAAGTTGATTGTTGAAGAAGAAGTAAAAGGAGAAAAGCTTACATAAATTATATCTGGATAGCTACTAGATACGTGAAATCGATAACTTAGTGACTTGAAAGCATGGATGCATGAATTTAGTAAACCAGATTCTAATTTAAAAGGCCCCCAAAAACAAGGCCACCTAAAGTAAAAGTCCCTTAAAAATTTGTGGGCTTAAGAGGCCCACAGGCCCACTTTTTTATAAAAAGAATCGATTTTCTTTTTTAAGAAGTAAAGTTTTTCAATTTTTTCACCGATAATTTTTTTATATTTTTTCTATAAATTTTTCTGATTTTTTTTCGATAAAAAATGTTCGATTTTTTTTCGATAAGAATTTCTGATTTTCTTTCGATAAAAATTTCCGATAAAAAATATGACTTTTTTCGATAAAAATTTCTGATTTTTTTTCGATAAAAAATTTCCGATTTTTTTTCGATAAAAAATTTCCGATTTTTTTTCAATAAAGAATTTCCGATTTTTTTTCAATAAAATTTTCTGAAATTTTTTGATAAAAAATTTTTAATTTTTTTTCGATAAAAGATGTCCGATTTTTTCGATAAAAAATTTCTAATTTTTTTGGATAAAAAATGTTCGATTTTTTTTCGATAAAAAGTTTCCCATTTTTTTCGATAAAAAGTTTCTGATTAAAATTTTAATTTTTTTTTGAATAAATTTTTTTTCAAGAAAATAATCTTAAAATTAAGAAAATATTGGGGGCCTATGGGCCCCTAGAGCTCCCTCCCTTAGGTCCCATGAAATAATGGACCGAAATTAAGGGGCCCCTTAAAAGATTATTTTGATAGGGGGCTTAATAATAAAACAAAAAAAGTAAGGGGGCTTTATAGTTGGGGACTTTTTTGACGGCTCGAATTATAGGTAGTTTGAGGGCCTCTAAGCAAGGTTGAGGGTAGAGGATGAGCAATTCCTTAAAATGACCTTGAAATGAAATGAATGGGTTGAAAATATGGCCAATGCTTCTGTTTAAGTGAGGTACAAATTGCTTTTGTTTTCATTTGGTATAATATAATTACTTTCTACTTCTTTAGGAAACAAATAAAAAAAATGAAAAATTGAAACTCAAGTATAAATTTCATTCATTATTTTCTTTTCTTTTAATTTTCACATTCATCTATATAATAGAATAAAATAAGGATTATATTATGGCAAATTTGACAAATGTCATTGAATCAGAGTATTTAGACAAATAAAACCTTTCTTACTACTACTACTACTACTATTATTATTATTATTATTATTATTATTATTATTATTATTATTATTATTATTATTATTATTATTATTATTATTATCTTACTATTTTGCTTTTTATTTATTTATTTAATTTTATCATTTT
>JBBPBT010000670.1:3777540-3820056 GCA_037974875.1 Cicer bijugum
TTTTTATCTTAGAAGAGATGGTAAATATTAACATCATCAACCCACACAACTATGAGGTTTCACATTTGAATCTAGGACAAGACGTCCAACCGAACAATATCAAAATTTGTTAGTTGAGATAGGACTTAAGAACTCGAAGACTACCCAAATAATAATTATACACAACAATTTCATATAATATGTCAATCTTCGAGTTAATAATACACAACACCTTCCCAAATCTTCGAGTTTACTCAAAAAAAACATTTACACAAATAATAATAATACTAACAAATAACAAATCAACAAAAAGTTGTATAAAATTCTTGCATTACCTTAATATACTTGCTCTATTCACTGTACATGCAAATTGAGCTTCATTATTAGAAGATTCAAAGATTAATACTATGTCACTTGCTTCCTCAAATGATTGAATGAAAACTATTCTAATGTTCGCACTCAGGTTCTTCTCATGGAAATATTACCCTTCATTAGCAAGGTATATTCTTTGGTTGCTCAACAAGAACCTACATCCAATCATTCATCTCGTAATTTTGTTGTTTTCAATGTGAATTATGGAAATACCAATTATTGTAATACACAACAAGTTGGGCATGATAAAGGATATGATCAAACAAAGTGTCAAATGTTCTACACCAATTGTCATAAAATCAATTATATATTGGATTCTTGCTACCTCAAACATGGCTTTTCACATGGGTACCGATCAAATAAAAACTCTAATCCTAATCCTTTTTCTACGTTTGACACCAAGTCTGCTCCACTATCCAATTCAATTCCAGAAGACAAATATTCTAGTTTGAAAGGAAGATTATCATTATTTGGTTAATCTTCTTCAATCATCAAAAAAGGAGAATTCAACAACTTCTTCAACACAAAACAAAATCTACTGAAGTAGCCAATACTCACTTGATTTCCAGTGTTTCCAATACACATTCTATTTATCATAATTGTTCTATTTAGATTTTAGATTCAAGTGTTTTTTTATCATGTTTGTCCTTTCATTTAATGTCTTTTCAAAATTGAAAGGATAAAACCTATTTTCGTCACTTTCTCTATTTGAAATATGCTTCTTACACATTTCTCATGTTCTATTTTCTTTGATAAATCTCTTATTTTGAATGATATTCTGATAGCGTTTCAGCAAGTGTACTAAATCGTTGTAAGTAATAATAAAACGGTAGTACCGAGTGTCGAACTCAAGGATTGCGTTTTACTATTGAATTATATTTAATTACTACAATTGAACTAAAGGTTCTAAATTGATTGAAATAATATTTAAAATTAACAACTGTAATAAAATTGATCCTTTATAGTGAGAAAAATGTCAGGGAGGAGTATCACTTTGAATCCAACCTTGGTGTCTAATTTGATCCTAGTTATTGAATTCCTTTATTGAATTATTTCCGAATTCTCTTTATTATTCTTGCCGTAGTGACAGAACCTTTAATTCCAAAGTAATCCTAATTCCTTAGTAGATTTAAGATTAAAATTAAGCATTACAATACTGAAATCCTCTTTTTAAACTATTGTCTTTGCAACTAATTTAATTGGTTTCATGACCTGCATCTATCCCTAGACTACAAATTCATGAATTTCTCATCTCAAGCATTCGTAAAGTCCACTCCCGTTTCAAAATACGAATCGCAAAACATTTTAATGTTGATCAAACAATAAAACGCATTAAGCACAAAGATGAGAAAAATAATTCAATAAACTCATTCATATAAATATAACTAAAATTAAAAAAATAAGGGTTTCATCTTGTTACACTCATCCCTAACAAATATGGTTTAGTTAATCATGATAGAGATATAAAAGATAAAGATTAGAGAAGAATTACAAGATAAATTCATGAATGATTCTTGGTAAATTTGCTCCAATGGTGTTAGAAACGGACGACTTTGAGTTTCTATGCTAGGGCACAAGTCTCCCAACTTTCCAATAGTCAAAAAAATATATAGAAAGTAAAAATTATGCATTTTAATGAATGTTGATGAGCGTCACACACCCCAGGCGCAGGATTAGCGCTCCGGGCACACCTGGATAGTGTCACTAGTCTGGAATTGCGCCCAGGCGCAGCTTTTGTGCTCCAAGCGCATCCTGGCAGTGGCAACATGCTGGAAATACGCCTTAGGTGCAACTGTTACGCTGTTGGCGCACAACTTCTTCTGGTTGACATTTTCTGCATTTTTGACCTCTTTAGAGTCTGAATTTGGTTCCAGTCTTTTCATGGAAGTTGTAGCTATGGATCTTAGCTTTCATTCGTACTTGGTTTGACTCCAATTGGACATCTACAACTCCAAATGTATTTGATGTACGCCACATAGGTCATGTTGATTTCTCACCAAAATTTAGCACTGCACTAAAGCAAAACACAATGTAAACTTACGGAAAATTCTCTACTTAATCATTGAAATAAAAACACAAACATTTTACTAACTCAAAGAACAAAATTCAATAAAATATATCAAATAACTTATTAATTTAACTAATGATTGAAGATAAATAAGACTAAAACAATGAACAAATATGCATATGATGAAGAGTCATCACTACCTCAATTTCAATTCCATTTAATTTATGTTTCCAAGTTAACTACTAATATAAAATATAAACTTGTTTTTAATAAAAAAAAAAAAAACAAAATCGTGCAATCTTCAGGATTCATATACCCTTAAAATGATGGGGATTGTGGAGCATCTTAACAATCTTTAAATCCTAAAAAATGTTCATGTTGTCATATGTTGTTTCTTTATTTGACACTATTGCTTCTTGTAATAAACATGTTTTAAGCCTGAAATCTGATTCCTTTGATATATGGCACTTAAGATTAGGTCATCCCTTTGTTTCTGTATTGAATCATATATGTAAATAATTTTCCTGTATTTCAATAAATAACAATGTCATTTGTGATTTTTGTCATTTGCATAAAAATTTTAGGCTTTATTTTCCCTTATGTTTTAGTCAATTTTTACTTGCTTTCGATTTAATCCATACTAATATTCGGGGTCCTATTAGTGACATTTAAATTGGTGGTTTATTATTTAACAATTATTGATGACCACACAAGGTTTACTTGAATTTTTCTTAATGTAGTCTAAGTTAGAAGCTAGGGAAAACTTTTTTCACTTAAATTTTATTTCAATACCATTTTCTTCAAAAGTAAAATTCATACGAAGTGATATTGGTGTAGAGTTTATTTTGTATCAGTTTTATTCTAAATTGGGAATCCTACATCAAACTTCTTATATCGAGACTCCTCAACAAAATTTTGTGGTTGAGAGAAAACATAAACATTTATTAATTGTCACTAGAACTTTACATTTTCATTGGAAACCTCCCAAAACTTTTTGGTCTTTTGCCTTATGCCATGCAATTTTTCTCATAAATAGATTAATTACACCAGTTTTGAAGTTCAAAACACTTTTTGAATTACTTTATAACATGGTAACCACGTTTACTGATTTAAAGATTTTTGATTGCTTATCTTTTGCCTCTACCTTACTTAATCATATATTCTAATTGGACTATTGAGCCATAAATTGTATTTTTTCTTGATTTAAAGTTTGTTACTAAAAGTTATGTTTTATTAGATTTATATACTTGTGTTGTTTTTACTTAAAGAAATCATGTTTTTTATGAACACTTTTTTTCCTTATAGCTCTCTTCATTCTTCTACTACTAATTCTTTCCTTTAAAATAAAGCTAGTCATAGTGCAGGACACTCATGTGTTCCATATTCTCCTATCCATAATAATGTTAGTCTCATTGATTCTCCTATCCACAATAATATGAACATTATATCCACCATCGGCCCTACCGTTACCAATGCAAGCTCATATAAGAAAATCATCAAGACCTTAAAAACATCTTACTTACCTTCAATATTTTCAAAGCAATGTTGTTGGAACAAATACAATGTCCAACCCCTTATACCCCAATGTTGATGAATAAGAATGTATACATGTGGTTATCAAATCTTTGAACTTGTGTTTTAAGGAAAATTAGTCAATTGTGGTTTCAAGCTTGTATGTATATACTTTCAATTTTTAGAATAGTTTGCATGACTTTAATTAAAGTTTTAAGTTTATTAAGTAAAGGTTAAAGTCTTGAGTTAGATTTTTTATTTTATTTTATAAAGATACCAAGTTTATTGAATTAAAATACAAACTTGTTGAAAAATATATATTTTGAAAAGGATAAAAATATTTCAAAGAGTTGGAACTTTGAAATTAGAAAGAAAAAAATATTCAATGATATTTGTTTTGTGTTGTTATATTGTTATGAGGTAAATAGTTTGATTGAACTTTTAATCTTTAAAAATGTAGTAGATCAAACTTGTAATTATTTAAAAAAAAAATATCAGTTATGAAAAATTTGAGAATATTTCTGGTTGTGTGAAATATTTTGAAAATAGTTTAAGACATTTCGAATGATTTTTAGTGAGTTCTATGAGAAATTTAAAAGATGTTAATTCTAAAACAAAAATTTATATGTTGAAACTGTTGTTGTACAATATGCTCTAACGGGGTTAGGAGTAAGAAATAGTTTGTAAGGTAGTTAAAGTTTCATGGATTAATTGGACTAAGTCAAACACTATTTGTTTGAAGGTGTCGACACAAGTGATATATTTCATTGTGTTTGATTGTAGTAGTGATAACTGTTGAAAAAGCTATAATTAAGGTATGAGCTCCTTCCAAATTTTTAGTTTGCACATAGGGACTTTATATGTGTGATTGATGTATGATTGATGTATGAATATGTGAAGATTAATATTAATATGATAATGCATTCTTAAGTGATAATACATGTTGCTACATGTTATAAATTTTATTGAGGATAATATGTCTTGAGTATGCTCTATGAAAAGTATAAAAACTCAATAGTGTGTAACGAGTATTAAAAGGGGAGTCTTTTAATAGCTACATTTACATAATAATTGTTGTGAAATAGTCAAAGTATGTTGATGCATTTCATGATTAGTGGTGACCTTGATGGGTCATGGTGTTAGTGATGACTGTGATGGGCCACGGGATGGTTCCATGAGTTGATTGATCCATCTTATCCTTACGAGGATTTTTAGTCGTATAGGTTTGTGATAGACTGCACTCTGGTAAATCGTGTTGATATGTGATTGGTGGCACCTCAATAATTAGTACTGGTCTGTGAGAGGTGGTACATTTATGATTTACGCTCCTCGAGAAGGGTTTGGAAATTCCAGAATCATGTGCATTGGCATATAAGCATTGCATTAGGGTGCTTGGCACATGAGTCATATTTGTTATAATATGATATTCGTATATACATACTTTGTTATTGTTTGTTATCATATCGTAATTGCTAAGTGTTATAGTTTGCCTTTATGACATACTTGTTAAAAGTTATATGTTAATTTCGGTTGGTGACCCTTTGCATTATTGTGGAAATTGGGTTTTGCCCTCAGATGATACCCGAGTTCGTTTCACCGACTGTTACCTTGACGACAGAAACATCGTTAGACTTCGCTGATTGGCATTCATTGACTACTTGGGTATACGGCCTCATCTCAAGCAGGGCTACTTATACAAAGAGGGTACCGAGGACAAGTAGAAGAGATGGGGAAGTATATCTCGTGGAACTAAGTCACGAGAGGAATGACTATCCGGTACCCTTAGGATTGGTGCTCGGGATGAATGGATCATGGGAAGATGCAAAGGATGCCTCAGTTAGAGTTGAGATGGAGGCTATCGTAGGAGCTGGCGATACAATAGTTTGGTTGGGGACTGGCAGAAAGGATAAGGGGTCGATGCTAGTGAAAAGAGATGTTGCAAGACTGTCTAGGAGGGTGAGCTTTCACTTTCGGTAAATGATCCCCTACTGAATGTCACTAAGGTAATGAGTTTTTATGATATTTTAGCACTGCCGAAACCACCTATCTAGTGGGTGGATCTGACTTATGAGGAGACTTATCCTTCTATGGATGATGAGGAGGAGGTAGTTACTTCGAGGAGAGATACTACGTAAGAAAGAACTTGTGGAGTGTGTGGATGTCACATTTGTTATTGTAGCTGCTAGTGGATGATAATATTAGTTTTTGTTATATAGGGTTAGTGTATTTCTTTCGGTGGTTGTACCTATTTTATTTTGGGATGACTCTATCTATAACATATATTGACAATTGACTTTTGTTTGGTGGGTCCATGTTCCATTTTTTTGACATGAACATGGGGGATAACATTCTTGGATGATGATATTAGTTTTTGCTGTATAGGGTTAGTATATTTCTTTTGGTAGTTGTACCTATTTTATTTTGTGATGACTCTATCTATAACATATATTGACAATTGACTTTTGTTTGGTGGGTTCATGTTCCATTTTTTTGACACGAAAATGGGGGATAGCATTCTTGGAGCAGTACTTATGTGTTGGTGTTTGCCGAGAATACCCTAGGGATATTAGCAATGTCTGATAGGTCTCATAGCCCCGATGTATTTTCTATTTGTATACTTTTGATTATTGTCCCAAAAACTATCTTAGGTTGTTGGTATTATATATGATGTAATTATTTATAACTCTTGTCATTTTGTGTTATGACGTATTATTTTTTAAGTTGTTTTAAAAAAAAATGCACTCACGCTTTTAAAAAATTGGGTTGCTACACTTGTCATACTTGTCAAAGGCAGAGGGAGATTATTTCTTGTCATGGTTATCAGAGGCAAGGGCATAATATTTCTTGTTAGGCTTATCAAAGGTAAAAGCATAATATATCTTGTTACGTTTATTGGAGGCAAAGGAAAAAATTTCTTATTAACTCGTGTATCAGAGCAAGAAGAACATAATCCATGTTGAGTTCATCAAATGTGTCTATCACTAGACTTACCTTGTAGTTGAAGTGAAGTATTGGATTCTTTTGCCTTCGTCCAATCATCATAGGATAAAACTTATATTGTGACGCATGCTTTGTTGGTTTGTAGTATTTCTTTTGCTCTATTATATCTTTCTCCATTGGTAGATATCTAACATACTTGTAATCTAGACTTCTTTGGAATGGATACTTATTAACATAATTCATGTCTTTAATCTGCACACTTAATATATATAGTTAGGGATAATTGTTTTTTATTTGTTTGTTTTTTGTTATAATCAAAACATCAACTTAAGGATAGTATTTTTAAACACATTTGTAGTAACAATTTTTCCTTTTTTTCATGATGATAAATAACTATACAATTAATGAACAATTTTCCTTCACAAAATAAGATTTTAAAAGAGATCCCCATTAAATATGACACTCATAAAATAAAATTGACTTAAGAAATTGTTTCATATTCTAGAAGAAATGTTCACATCAATATTTTGGGGCTCCTCCTGAATTAGATAGCTACGGTTTTTTAAGTGTTTCAAATGTTATTAAGTCATTTTATTTTTGACACATATGAGGGTACATGGTGCATACAAATATCATGAAGGATGTAGATACATGGTATATACTTAAATGTGTTACTATATCTTATACTTTTCTCCCCTTTTGTCTTTATCGAAAAGGGAAACTTTATATAGGCTATAGTAAGCCAAACATGCATAAGAAACAGAAGAAGAACTAAAAAGTCACATAACATGAAGAAAATTACCATAAGAAAACTTAAAGGAAAACTTGAAAGGAAACAAAAATAAGAGTACCAAAAAAATGAGTAATTTCATTAAAGAAGACATGATTACAACAAAGACAATAGACAACAACAAAAAATAAAGAAAAGCTACTCCTAGATAAGTTCTAGAGACATCTAAGGACACAACTTAAGAGTTCAATTGCTTCCTCGATTTAAGAGATGAGAAGGTCCAACATGTAGACGACTTCTTACAGAGCAATACGGGCTTCAATTTGTTCAAGAAGAATGTCACTCACCATCGAAGCCACTTCAAATGGGTGGATTTATTTCTTCTCATGAGAGGAAGGTGGCTTTCTTTTCCTACCAAAAGAAAAACCAATATCCATGGAAGAGATATTGAGAAGCGAAGAAGTAGGGATGAACAATACTAGAAACATAGGAATGGAAAGAAGATTGAAAGGACACAGGTAAAGAGAAAAGAAAACGTTTGAGGTATAAATAGTTAGATTTCTTGAAAAGCAAAACATAAACGTTTTTGGAAAGAGAGTCATAATGATGAGGGCGCTGGAAAATGAAGAATGAGATAGAGATTTTAAATGTATGAGGCAAATACCAAAGGAAAGTGAAAATTGTGATTGAAAGAAGGGAGAAATAATTTTGAAGATAGAAATAAGGAGAAAACGAACAGAGGATAAGAAGAGAAGTTATGAACACCAAATGAGAGGAATAGAGACAAAGGAAAGAACAAAATAGAGGAGAAAAAAATTTATTCAACTCATAACTTATATTACACTAGTAACACATAAAAAATAACATTACAATTGCAATACTTGTTACGAAAAGGGCTAAGGAAATTAAAGTCCTAAGGTTTTTCTAAGATTGTCTACATAATCCATTAATTTATATTACATAAAAGGTTTGAATCACCAATTCCTAATACATAAATAAAATAAGTTCCTTTATTATCATCTTCAAAAGGAATTTTCTTTTTTTGAACTTTCATCCTATTCAATGATGACAAAGACTTTCATGTTTAGGAACCTACCTTTAGAATTTGTCATACGTAACCAAAGAAAAAGGGTTAATGTGATCTTCCTTTTACTCTAATCATTTTGACTTGTATACTGGGATTTTCTCTAAATATAGAGTTGGATATGATTTTCCAAATATAGATCTTTGATGAAATTGTAGATGCCCCAACCTTTTCTTCTTTATTACTTTTAAATTTCGATCTAATCTAGAGGATTCAAATAAAATAGGGCACAAGCTCTTGAATGAACTTTTTCTTACTTTCTCCTTGTATTTAAGGTATTTGGTGAAAGAAGGAGACACTGATACCCAAGGAGTCCATAGGTGAACCTTTTAATGAATTTTTGGAATCTTCTTGGATAATCCATCTTGTTGGTTGTAGTTCATAGATGTAACGAATTTAGAAATTTTGAATATTTCACCATTCAAGTTGACAAATTCATGTTTTAAGAAAACTCTGAAGTCTTTCTGAGAGTACTTTTTAAGAAGAGGATCATTTATGAAGATGAAGTCTTAATAAAAAATATAGATATGGTTATAAGAGTTTAATGAAAAATAATTTTGGGATAGAAACGCTTATGTTGAAAGGGATGATTTTAAAAAACTCTAGAGAGGACATAGGTTTAAATAGGCAGAGAAAAGGAATTAAAAAGATAGATCTTAACAAGGGCGATGAAGAAAAAAAGGTGATAAGAACGAGGACGAGACAACACAAACCAAGACTGAAAAGACAACACAAATTCACGATACAACCGAAAGGAAAGCACAAGAACGCAAAACAAAAAAAATGTAAGATAAGACACACAAGTGTATATAAGATAACAAATTAAATTACAAGATACCTTTTGAAGACATACAATGGTAATTTAGCTATTGCTCTTTCACTTGTTTTACCAGAGTTGGTTGAACTTTTTTATTAGATGATCTTCTAACCAAACGTAGAGTTGCCTTGGTTATGATTTTCCTCATGGCTGAGTAGATGTAGTCATTTATTCTAGTGTTTTGGTTTCCCATTAGATGCTGAGTAAAACACTTAATATACCATATTTGAGAACCTTGTCCTTGAACATATAGAGGGAAGGCTTCAGACTTTGTAGCAAGAGGATCGTTAGGGTCTCTCATTATGCAGTACAACCTTCTTTGAGGGTAATCCTGTTTCATAATTATTTTAAGTGCATGATCTTTTTTCTGATGAGGATCCTTAACTTGTTTCCATTCAATGTTCTAAAAGGATGTTGATTTAAGGGATTACCTGCACGTGTGAAAATAGATGTAGATCATAAAAAATTTTGAAAGCTTCTCCCTGAATGGTTAGATTCATTGTTAAAACTCACTATAATGTTTCATTATTTTGCACTAACAATTGTGTTATATTCACTAATACTACTTCTTATTAAAGGGTGAATATTAACAAATAGACTCTTCTCATTTAGTAACTCAATATGCCTTATTGAAGCATTCTAGTTTTGTCCAGTTTGTCATTGTAGAGTTTAAATAAGAAAAAAACCAAAAGACATAATTTAAAAGAGGAAATATACAAATAATATTACTTTGTTATCCCAAAAGAAGAGATGATCACACAAAAAGAGTTTGTTTTGCTACTCATAATTTCATGAAAGATTCATTTGCAAAAAGACAACTTTAAAATGGAAAAAAAAAATCTCCTGAAACAAAACAAAGCCTTTGGAAAGGAGATAAAATTGACGTTTGAGAACAATAAATAACAACCGTTGTGACTTATTTCAAAAAGCAATAACATTCGTTTTTACTAGATTTTGTCAAACAAAGTTTTGAAAGATATTAGAACATTTAGGAGAGGTTTAAAACAAAACAAACGCTATTTCAAACCATTTTCCTAGTAATTCCAGCCTATAAAGATCTTTTCTCTTACACGGTAAAGTGCTTAAATAAGAGATCGAACTCTATTAAATGTGCTAGAAAATACAAGAAAGGGAGTTTGAATTGTTTCCCAAACTATTAATATTTTCTTACAACAGATTTTCCTTATCACAATATTCAAGTTACTATTTAAATAAGTTTATAAGAGGTAAGGTTAAATCATATAGAACTCAAATGCAAGAATTAAAAGGGAATAAACGAGACATAGTGATATCATTGCAACAAGTGTAATGAATCGTTGCAAGTAATACTAAAATGGTAGTACCGAGTGTAAAACTCAAGGATTGCGTTTTACTATCGAGTTGCCGAATTTATTGAAATAATATTTAAAACTAACAACGACTGATCAAGCATTCATGAAGTCCACTTCTATTTCAAAATACGAATCTTAGAACATTTTAAAGTTGATCTAGCAATAAAAAGCATTAAGCACAGAGATGAACAAAATAATTCAATAAACTCATTCACATAACTAGAAATCAAATTAGAAAATAAGGGTTTCATCTTGTTAAACTCAACCCTAGAAAATAGGGTATAGTTACTCATTACAGAGATAGAAAAGATAGAGATTAGAGAAAAATTACAAGAAAGATTCATGAATGATTCTTGATAAAAACTGCTCCAACAGTGTTAGAAATCATTGTCTTTGAGTTTCTCTACTAGGGCACAAGTCTCCAAACTTCCCAATAGTAAAAAAGATACCTAAAAAGAGATAAAAACTCATTTTAATGTATTTTGATACGCGTCGCGCGCCTTAAGCGTATTCTAGCAGGTCCGATGTAGAAATGCGTCCCAAGCGTTGGTTTCGCGCTTCAAGCGTGCAACATCTTTTGCCTGGAGTTTAGTGCATTTTTCTTCTCTTGAGTCTGAATTTGGTTTTAGTGTCTTCATGAAAGTTCAAGACTGCACTAAAACAAAAAAGCAACGTAAAACTACGAAAAATTCCTACTTCATCAAGGAAATAATAAGATAATATGTTATTAACTCAAAGAACTAGAATCAACAAGATGTATCAATTAACTCCTCGAATTAACTGATAATCACAAATAAATAAAACTAAAAAAAATGAAAAAAATATGCATATCATGAGAAGTCATCACATAGATATTTGATACTTGTTCACAATAAACTGTTGCTACATCTATTCCTCCCCATATAAAGCGATTTTTCCTCTGTACATTCGAAGGCTTAATCCTCTATTTTCATAAATAGTTGTACAAGTGTTCTTTACTCTGCCTCGTTAGACTTTAAGTATTTTTATCTATCATCTTCAACTCATCGTTCCCAGAACCTTTCTTTAACATATTGGCATCCTGTCGTTGAGGTTCATGATGGCTTTGTACCTTTTTAGGTACCTTTTGAGGATGAGACGGTTGTTGTCATCATCGGGGTTGATTTACATCAGTTCTAGTTTGTTTTTAATTTGACACAAAGTTCATTTTTATCATTCTAACTCTCATTAAAAGGATGTTATAGATTAAATCCTATATCAACACAAGTGTGTGAAAACAATTTGACTAATTTATATCAACTCAAATAACTCTCTATCAGAGGATAATTTACTCATTCTTTTGGTTTGATGTATTATTGGCTTTTTTTAGATTTTCTTCTTTTTAACACAAAACCTTTTTTATTTTCTCTCATACATTCTCTCCCTTTAGCTCACTATAAATGAATGAGTGATTTCTTCTTAAATACCAGGACGAAGTGTCGTTGAAAATATTATCGTTGGAAATCTTCAATCATCATTTAAAACATATCAATCTTTAATAAGTATCCTTATATGTCTCCGTGAATGACTCTATATATCTTGGTATTGAGGATAGGGAATCAAATGATACTATGATCTAATCAATTACTAAAGACTTTCGTACACATAACAGAATCAAAATATTCATTAGAGGATGTGAAGTTGCTTTGTCATTTTTGGACTTTGATTTTTTTACAGGATACATAAAGTTCATATTTAAAAGATCAGACGCTTGATGTGATTTTCATAGGCAGAGGTAGTTACTTGCTTGCCACCCTTGTTAGAGGCAGAGATAGATTGTTTCATCTCATGCTTTTCAGAGGCAAAGGCAAAATATTTCTTGTTATGCTTATCACAAATAGAGGCTCAATATTTCTTGTTCGCATATTAGACGCAGAAGCAAAATACTTCTTGTTAACTTGTGTATCGAAGGCAGAGGAATAGAATCCATGTTGATATCATTAGAAGCAACTGAGTTACCACATTGCTCGAATACCAGAGTCAATTGCGCATGTCACCAGACTTACATTGTAGCTGAAGTGAAGTCTTTGTTTCTTTTGTCTTCGTCCAGTCATCATAAGATAGAACTTATATTGTGACACATATTTTGTTGCGATTGTTTTTGCAATATTTATTTTACCCTATTATATCTTACTACATTAGTAGACCTCTAACACACTTGTAATATAGGCTACTTTGAAGTGGATATCTATTAAAATAACTATTGCCTTTAATTTGCACACTTAGCATATATAGTTAAGGGATATGATTTTTTAGTTGTTTTTGTTTGTTATTATCAAAACATCAACTAGAGGATTGTATTTTAAAACACTTTTGCTTTAACATTCTCAACCTTCTATCTTAGTATAGTCAAGCTATTGAGGAAGACATCCACTATTGGACTAGGTTACTAAAGAATAGGTTTAGGTTTTCCAAAGTTGTATTCTCAAAAACTTATCTCAATATTTTGGTAAAAAAGTAAGATTAAGAACAAGAGTGCCGAGGCGATTGTATATGCTTATAGAAGTGTGTTTCTTGTTGTCTCTTTCAAGTGAGGAATGTGCATCCTTTTATAGAGATCATGTAGGGTTTTTAGCCCTTGTTTGGATTTCCATAAATCAACATATATCACGAAGTTTTGTATCAAAATTTTGAGATGGATTTGCCATAGAAACCTTTCCAAAATGAATCCTTGTAATTGATTCAACGTATCTTGGTAAGAAGACAAAGGAAGTAGAGGGTACGATGGTCAGAGCATGTCTCATAGACCTTTATACAAGTAACAGATTCAGTATGTTCATCATAGGATGCGCAAAAGCTTTGTCTTCTCAGGAGCGTTAACATTCATCAGAGCTTTGACTTTAATCAAAGCATACATTATAAATCGGAGTCAGACGATCAATTTCTTGATACAATTATCAAATGCAGATGAATGAATGCTTGGTGCATTATTAGTGACAAACAAACATATGCTTGTTGTAGTCATCAGAGATAGAAGAAACATAGCATAGCTTGTATTACCAGAGTCGCCAAAGGCTTGTTTCAGAGCGCATTTTCTAGACTCAAAATACTTAATAGAAGAGGAGTTTTGGTGTTCTTTTATATTTGTCCGATCATTATAGGATACAACATAAGACTCTACAATATGCACTTGGTTTGAGAACTGCACACTTAATCAGAACATAAGTGCATTAAATTGTTTCCCCAAATTGATTTTGTTATCGTTCAAACAAGTAGAGGTTATAGTACTTCAAGCCAAATTGGTTCTAACAATATATATTGTACCTTACTTTTAATTTGGATTCTATAAATAAACCCCTCTCTTGTATTTTGATTGATTAATTTCAATATTATTGATCAAGATATTATTTAGTAGCACTTCTCTTGATTACCAATTAATATAAGCAGCTGGATTTTGAAAATGAAATGAAATTAAATGCAGGGTAAGTGTATAACTTCTCACACCATACTAATACACTTGGGTTTTGACTCATGTGGTTGACATTTTCATTGATAAACCTTTATCGCAGAGAATGGAATAACAAGAATGAATATAGATTAGCTAAGGTCATTAAAAAATTTATGCATTATATATTTATTTTAATCAGCAACAAAAGGATGAAGATTTTGGTGCAAACCATTCTTTGCTGCATGATTTTCTCTTGATGGGTTGATGTTGGTTTATACCTGATTGTTACTTTGTGTGAAAGCATATATGAAGTGGAAAGCGATTTTAATGCATATTCGACATTAGAAAATTCCTCTTTATGTTAATAAGTGTGAAGCTTTTGTTTTTTACCCTTTCTATGTACATATTATACCTTATTATGGTTATTATATTTAACTATTTGCTTGCCTAAAATAACTTTAACTATGTGTTATGTTGTTGTAGTGTTAATCGTTTCATATATCTTTTTTAGTCATTGTCATTCAAAATGGTAGTGCTTAGGTAGAACATACATTTGTAACTCTGCAAAGTATATCATTTTGCAAATTTTTGCTAGAAAGTACATTTGCAAAGACAATACTAATAGATGGTATAAGAGCTCCATTTGGGGCCTAATCCTGAAACCGCAATTTCTTGAGTGTGTTGAGAGAAAACGAAAACAATTAGAGTGTAGTTATGGCGGAATTGATCAATTTTCAGCAACCTGCGATACCAAAGTTTGATGGACACTACAATCACCGGTCCATGTTGATGGAAAATCTCTTTCATTCAAAGGAGTATTGGAATTTAATTGAAAATGGATTTTTCAACTATCCAGTGAATGCAACACCGAAATAGATCAAGATGGGAGACAATAGAAAACTAAAGGGATCTCGAGACCAAAAACTATTTATTTCAATCAATTGACATAACCATTCTCGAGACGGTCCTCAACAAAGACACCTCCAAGAATATTTGGTATGAAAAAGTATCAAGGTTCAACAAAAGTGAAACAAGCACAATTAATGGCGTTGAAAAAAGAATTCAAATTGCTTAGGATGAAAGATGGTGAAACTATTGATAAATACTTTGCAAGAACTCTCTCAGTAGTCAATTGTATGAAGATGCATGGTGAGCAAATCACCCATGTCACAATTATAAAGGCATACATTACTTACCATAATTGTTGTCCCTCTTTCACTAAAGAAATTTCTCAACATGATTCATTAAATTAATTTATCCTAGATCTTATAGTTTAAGATACTAAATTATATACTTCAGACCTAAAATATCCTACATTTGAATAAAGAAAGATGCAAAATTCACAATTTGTAAGGAATTTAAACAAATATCTCAAACCATAATTTTCTTCCAAAACACTATTCGGTAAAATTTGTTTCCAAAGAATCAAATGAAATGCAAAAATTTTATACATTTTACTAGATATATTCATTTAACATACAAAAACAATGCAATTGGTCCCATAATAAATACAAAATTACTAATTCAAGAAAAATCATGCATCAAGCTTGATCCAAACATCATTGTTCAAAACTACAATTGGTAAGAGCTATAAACAAAACATCAAATGAAGTCTAAACATTTTGTAAATTTTTCTGGAGACATCCATTCCATGTACGAAAAAAATACAAGTGGTTCCATGTCAAAATTCCAAGCTAGTAATTAATTAAAATATCGCATTGAAGCTATTTTGTGTAGTAATTTGAAGGAATTCGAGTTCAACTTTGAAATTTCTTTTCTCTGCATCTAAACATATAAAAACTTCATATCCTTAACCAAACATCAACTTTAATTCAGTAATAAGTAATAACATTAGAAAATAACTCATACACACCAAAAGCAAATCTTAAAAGGGTACGTAAAAAGTAGAAGTCGACTAGAAGGTTGTATTGCTGAACGGTACATTGTTGAAGAATCTGCTGATTTTTGTACTGAATATATGTCCAATGTTGATACCATAGGGCTTCCCATGTCTCGTTATTCAGGAAGAATATTAGAAGAAGGGATAATTCGAAGGAGACTAATGACTATATCAAGGACAAAATGGGAGCAGACACAATTGTATGTTCTACATAATTATGATGAGGTTCAATCGTATGTTACAATACACATGGATCAGTTATCTTGTTTGAACATAAATAGGAATCAAAATTGGATAACTCGAAAGCACAATCAAAGAACATGAATAGGTCTTTTACAGCGCTTATTCTGCAAGCACTGTAAAAGAGCATTTTTAAAAATAAATTAAGGAGGCCTTTTAGAGCACTTTTCCATCAAGCGCTGTAAAAGCCTTCTAAAAAAGCGATGTAATAGGGTTTATATATAACTGTAAACTGCTTCAGTTTTCTCTTCATTACGTAAACATGGTGCAACCATCATGCGAATGGTCATAAAAGCAAGGAGCAGTGGCATAAAATTTCAGGTATACTATACTCTATTTGATGTTTACTTTTTATCTTTTTTGAAAGCATGTACTTACTATATGAGTTTATTAGGTTGGATGGAATAAGAGTGGTCAGCCAATTGACCCCAACAGCTCCATGTTTGTTAGTTACTTTGGGGCTATTGTTCGCCAGAATATCCCCATTACCATTGATGATTGGAGAGATAAGGCGTTGAAGAATGCGAAAGATATACTGTGGAATGATATACAAGTAAATTTTTTTATCCACTCTTTTGTCATTTATAATTTTTTCCTTTGTAATACTTTACTCTTTACTCAAATTATATCTTTATTTCGTTTGTAGACTGCTTTTGTTCTTGATGAGGTAAGAAAGAATTACGTCTTGAGAGTTGTCGGGAATATACACCGGGGTTTTAGATCTCACCTCTCAAATTTCTATCTAAAAGATAGGTAAGGAAATATGAATGCTGAAGCTCCAAGAATATATAAACATTATATATCAAATGAAGAATGGAGTGCATTTGTATCAAAACGTTCGGACCCCGCATTTGTGGTAAGTGATTAATTTATTAGCATTTGTGTTTTATTATTCATATTCATAGCGTATTTTAAATTTTTACACGATTGTTATTTTTTTTATATAGAATATAAGTAAGGCAAATCGCGAGAGGGCAAAACATCTGACGCACCCATACAATGAGGGAATTTGTATGAGATATGCACGTCTAGAGCAAAGACTTGTAAGTAATTAAACATCACTTTTATATAATGAGAGAATTTGTATTATAAACTATAGTTTCTAACTAATATTTTGTTTATGATCTTAATGAATAGCGACAAGACACCCATTCCAATCAACCATTGGGTCGTCATATATTGTGGAAGGAAGCTCATGTAAATAAGGATGGAGTGGTTGATAACGAAAATGTTCAAAAAGTAATAGAACTTTGTGTAAGTATATTATCACTTTAATATTTTTTAATATTATATTTTAAAAATGATATTGAACTTATCTTTTTAATCCTACATGTATTTTTGGAGAATATCGAACAAAGTTTAGAAAATCAAGAGGACAACAAAGCTAGTTGCGGGGACATTCTCGCTAACGTGTTTAATGTTCCCGAATATTCCGGTCGCGTGAGGGGGAAAGGATTTGGCGTAACTCCAAAAAGCTATTTTTCACAAGAGAAGCTCAAACTCCTATAAGAGCAAGTGGCACTCTTGGTGAAGACGAATAAAGACAAGTAACTCCGGAATCAACTCCAACATGAAATACAAATGGAGAGTGAAAACGCGAGTTGCAACATTGGTCTCAAAAGTCTTCCTGAGGTAATTAATTACTTACTTATGTATTAATTATACTTATGTATTAGCCATACTTATGTATTAACCATTGATTTAGGGTGTCACTCCTTTCGTGTTGTACTTATCCTCCCCTCACTACGCCAAAACCAGGATTTTACAACACTTTTTCAAATCCATTTACAGCGCTTTTTCAAAAAAAAAAAAGTGCTGTGGAATCGAGCGTTGTAAAAGACACAACAGCGTTTTTAAAAAGGCACTATAAATCAAGTAAATATAACGCGCGCTTGTTATGCACCTTTTACAGCGCTTTTTTAACAAAGCGTTGTAAATTGCATATATTGGGTTTGCCAATCGATTTGCCAATCGATTGACCCATAATTCATTTTAGTTAAAAAAAGCGTTGTAAAAAGCAGACCCAAAATTCATTTTAGTAATCGGATTGCCAATTGATTGACCCATAATTCATATATTTTTGGTGTGCCTTTTACAGCGTTTTTTTTAAAAAGCGCTGTAAAATGCAGACCCATAATTCATTTTAGTAATCGGTTGGCCAATCGATTGATCCATAATTCATATATTTGGTGTGCCTTTTACAACGCTTTTTATAAAAAGTGCTGTAAAATGCAGACCCATAATTCATTTTAATAATCGGTTTGCCAATCGATTGACCCATAATTCATATATTTGGTGTGCCTTTTACAGCGCTTTTTATAACAAACGCTGTAAAATGCAGACCCTTTTACAGCGCTTTTTCAAAAAAGCGCTGTAAAATATGTGTGTGTGTGTTTTTTTTTTTTAAAAGCGCTTTTAGCTTTTTATGGCATTTTTTTTAGAAAGCGTTGTCTTTTATCATTTAAGCAAAATTACCAGAATCAATTCACACAACACAACACAATCAGATACATATATATAACCCTGTAACATTGTAATTTACAATCTAGTTAACTACATTCAGATACATATATATAACCTAATTTACAACCTAATTAACTACATATACATTGAACCTAATTTACAACCTAATTAACTACATATTCATATGCATGTTCATATATTGTCCTATGATCATATACATATAATAACTAACAGAATATGCACAAGCTACCATATAATATTCAGATCCCTTGCCCAGCAGCATGTTATTTCCTAGAAAATAAAATATTTTTCATTTCAAGCACATACTGACACCAGTCGTCCTTTAATTCCATTAGATCTTCCTCAGAATATGATGGACTGGAATTGTCAAAGTACTGCAATATAAAAATTGAAGATATTATATTAACTTAGTATCAAATATATAAATAATTTATATATGAAAATCATATAATGAAAATACCGTACTGTTTCTGGGATAATAGTTTTATTCTTGTCAACAATCTCCTTCATGAATTTGAATATGTAGTATCCACAGTCGATGTTGTTTGTTTGACGAGGGCACTTTATTGGGATCCATGTAATGTTATTAGACTTTTGCTTCGACAATGTAGCACCTCTTTGAGCTCGAAAAACTTTTAAGGCACTATCGAATGAATAAATGTGATTATTATAGCATGAACAAACACATTATTTTTATTTATATGTAAGAAATAAATGAATATTACTTATGTGTCGAACATAGTCTTTATTTTGGAATGATTGTTGTAATTGCCATGCACGGGATCCAAATAGTATATAACTTCAGATATCGCATTGATTACAAATAGCACCCAATGTGCCCTACAACAAGAAAAAATTGGTTAAGCAATTTTGTTTATACACAACTAATAAATAAAATTCTCATCAATTAAAAAAGATAAAATTATGTACCCTGAATTATATGGTACGAAGAACAATTTATCCTTTTCTATATTTCCTAAAAACATATCTACAATGTATTTCTTTACATTGTCTGGATCGAGTTTCCACATCGACATCTTATGCCGAGACAAGAATGAGTATTTATTTGACAATTTCCTCGTGCACACGACCTTCTCATACAAAAACCTTCAATGAAAATTTTAAACTAGATTAATTACCAATACATTTAATTAATTACCAATAAATGCAATTAAAAGTATTTTTTACCTTATGTACAAGCTCAATACAGTAGCACTGAGCTCCTTATGTTCGAGAAGTTCGTATATGTGCTCCTTTCCGAGAAATTCCTCATAATCATCTCCGAATATATCTTTATTCATGGGTACGATGCGCGAATTGTCGCCACTGCCAATGTTCCTTTTTACTTGGATGTCAAGACACGCCCCGTATTTACCAAGGCATGGCTGACTTATTTTAGGAGCAGCAGCAGCAGCGATCGATTTTTCTCGATCCAGTTTTTTTCTTGCTACAAGTTTGGCAGTTTTATTACCCTCTGGCCTTTGTGATTTGGCAGCTCTATTAACCTCCAATTTTTGAGGTTTGCTGCCTTTTATTGGCTGTGCGGGTGGTTTATTTATTTGGACCTACAAAAATGAGGTTAAATGTTAGTTTATTGAATCTGAAAACATTGACATACCTTATGCAATAAATGTGACAAACCTTTTCGGGAGTTGTAACTGATTCATTTCTAGGAGGCCTTTTATGGAGGGCAACAAGGTTTGTGGGCCATGCCACGTAACTACCAATAGCGTCGCCCAATAACTGCATATCTCTGTCGTTGTCCGATATCAGCAACGGTGCAGCTGGTTCGAAAGCAACAACTGGCGATACTTTGACATGGCCCGCAGGGATCGGAGTATTGTGCAATACTTCTCCCGAAGTATTGTACAATTTTCCTTTTCCCACCTTCCGATGAGTAGGTGAGGACAAGTATAGGACACATGAAGTGACACCCTAAATCAATAGTTAAAACATAAGTACGGTTAATATATAAGTTTGTTTAATACATAAGTAATTACATAAGCAAGTAAGTAATTAATTACCTCTGGAATACTTTTCAGACCGACGTTGCAACTCGCGGATTCACTCTCCATTTGTATTTCATGTTGGAGCTGATCCGGGAGTTGCTTGTCTTTGTTCGTATTCACGAATTGTGCCACTTGCTCTGTAAGTATTATGAGCTTCTCTAATACTTCCTCGTTGGAAGGTTTTTGGCGCTTCTCTTGAGGAAAAAAGCTTTTGGGAGTTACGCCAAATCCTTTCCCCCTAACTCGACCGGAATACTTAGGGACATTAATCACTTTACCAAGAATGTCCCTGCAATTATCCTTGTTGCCCTCCTGATTTTCAGAACTTTGTTCGATAATCTCCTAAAATACATGTAACATTAAGAAGATAAGTTCAATAGCATTTTTAAAATACAATATTAAAAGTATTCAAGTGATAAATACAATATTAAAAAATATTAAAGTGATAATATACTTACACAAAGTTCTACTACTTTTATTACATTTTCATTACCAACCACTCCGTCTTTATTAACACGTGCTTCCTTCCATAATATATGACGACCCAAGGATTGATCGGCTTGGGTGTCTTTTCGCTATTCGTTAAGATCATAATCAAAATAATACAAATTAGTTACACATTATAGTTTGTAATACAAATTACTTCATTATATAAAAGTGATGTTTAATTACTTACAAGTTGTTGTTCAAGGCGTGCATATCCCATACGTGATTTTTTGTATGCGTGTGTTGGATTGCTTGCCCGTTCACGATTTGCCTTACTAATATTCTATATAAAAAAATAGCAATTGTGTAAAAATTTAAAATACGCTACGAATATGAATAATAAAACACAAATGCTAATAAATTAATCACTTACGACAAATGTGGGGTCAGAATGTTTGGAAACAAATGCACTACATTCATCGTTTGATATATAATGTTGATATATTTTTGGAGCTTCAGCATTTGTGTTTCCTTCTCTATCTTTTAGATAGAAATTTAAGAGATGAGATCTAAATCCCCGATGGATCTTCCCAGCAACTCTCAAAACATAACTCTTTCGTCCCTCATCAAGAACAAAAGTCGTTTGCAATGAAAAAAATTATAAGTAAAGTATTTCAATGAAAAAAATTATAAATGACAAAAGAGTGGATCAAAAAATATACTTGAATGTTATTCCATATTATATATTTGGCATCCTTCAACACCTTATCTCTCCAATCGTCAATCGTAATTGGGATATTTTGACGAACAACAGCCCCAATGTAGCTTACAAACATAGAGCTGTTGGGGTCAATTGGCTGACCACTCTCATTCCAGCCAACTTAATAAACTCATATAGTAAGTACATGCTATTAAAAAAATATAAAAAAAAATACACAGCAAACAGAGTATAGTATAGTATAACCTCAAACTTGGTGCCATTGCTCCTTGCTTTAATCATATTTTGCATTATAGTTGCACCATGTTTGACTTCATTTTCATAAGTCTTAATGGTTCCAACTTCTTCATTTTGACATTCTAAATCTTTGTTTGTATCCATTTAACTACAACAAGTTCAACATGCAGTTTAGTATAACATCAACAAGCTCAACATGCATCATGCATTATTATAAACAAGCTCAACATGTATCAGTATATCTTAAACAAGCTCAACATGCATTTTAATGATTACAAAAAATTAATAACATCAATACCTGAATAATGGTTCGAAGAAAGATGAAATGTGAAGAAAATAGGGAACGCAGAAAGTTCACTGTCTTAGTGGTTCACAGAAATACGATTTGAAGAAATACGTAATGAGGGTTACGTATTTCAATGAAAATATATTGTGTGCAATGGGAGAGATGATCTTGGATGGAAATAAGGTTCGAAATTAAGGAGACGATCGTGGAAATAAGGTTCGTAATGGACGGGATTATAGGGTTTGCAAAAGAAGAGAAGAACGATGAAGGTTGAGATGATAGTGAAGTTTACGTAATGAAGAGGAAACTGAAGGGGTTACTGTTATATACAAAACCCTTTTACAGCGCTTTTTCAAAAAGCGCTCTAAAAGGCGTCCTTATTTAATTTTTTGAAAGGCTCTTTTACAGCGCTTTTCCCAATAAGCGCTGTAAAAGACCTCATTGTTTTAGTATGTTTTATAATGTTTTTTTAAAAGTCTTTTACAGCGCTTGTTCAAATAAGCGTTGTAAAAGGTCTCTTTATTTTATTTTTAAAAGAGTCTTTTACAGCGCTTATTTTAACAAGCGCTGTAATAGATCTCCTTGTTTTATTATGTTATATGAATGTTTTTTTAAAAGCGCTTTGCAAATCGATTGGGTAATCGATTTTATAACTCACAGAACCAAGCTTGTACTGAGTCAATCGATTGGCAAACCGATTACTAAAATATTTTTAATCAGGTCTGTGTTCTGTGATTAAAGAAATCGATTGGACAATCGATTCGATATATTTTTCTTAAGCTACTGGTTTTGCATGAATGACTTAGTTCATAATCGATTGGCACATCGATTTGAACTAAATATCTGAGTTACTGGGACAAGTCAAATCGATTGGAGTAAATGTCTGAGTTACAGGGAGAATTTAGCCTATTGCCAAATCGATTAGTCAATCGATTCTGATATAAACTGAGTATCAGTTTCTGATATATGCATTAAAAGAATCGATTAGGAAATTGATTGGTTCATTATACCAACATTTGGTTTATTTTGGTTCAATATTGGATGACATTGAAAACATTGTTATCATTGTTTATTGGATTAAAAACATGTTATCACAATACTTAAGGAGATGATAAATTATTAGAAATGAGAACTTCTGAATAATCTATGCACTGAGCAAAAGAGAATCTCTCTGTATAGATCAGGTCAGTTCATGTAAATTACTAAATATAAAACACTCAATTCAAATTACATGCATATTTATCACAATAATTCAGATTACATGCATGGCTTATATAAAACAATTAAACATGCACATTAAGATGCCCTTCTTCTTTTCCTAGTGGGATTCACAATTGTTTGTCCATTTACAATATGAAACGATGGATTAATCCAAATTCCCTCATCATGATCATCTCTAAGATATAAACCATCATCAGTTGAATCAATTTCATGTGGTTGTTGTGATGTTGCAAATAAAAGATCATTACCAACATCTTCATCATTATTGTTATCATCACTTATTTTATTGGTCGATAGGACAACGGACCATTTATCATCAGAAGGATCAGTGACATAAAACACTTGTTGAGCTTGAGACACTAAAATAAAAGGCTCGTCTTTGTATCCCACCCTATTAAAATCGACAAGCAAGAATCCTGACTCATCAATCCGAGCGCCATTATTATTATCGACCCACTTGCAACCAAATATGGAAACACGAAACATTGTGTAGTCTAACTCCCATATGCGCTCGATAACCCCAAAATATGATAGATTTGCATATATTGGGTTTTTGTCTTTTGCACTTGATTGCTTATATGTGATTTTTTAACCATGTTATAATACTTTGATTGTGCTCTCGAGTTATCCAATTTTGATTCCTATTCATGTTCAAACGAGATAACTGATCCACGTGTATTGTAACATACGATTGAACCTCATCATCATTGTGCAGAACATATAATTGTGCCTGCTCCCATTTTGTCCTTGATATAGTCAGTAGTCTCCTTCCAATTATCCCTTCTCCTGATATTCTTCCCGAATGACGAGACATGGGAAGCCCTATGGATTCAACATTGGACAGATATTCATTACAAAATTCAGCAGCCTCTCCAACAATGTATCGTTCCGCAATACAACCTTCTAGTCGACTTCTACTTTTTACGTACCCTTTTAATATTTCTGTATATCGTTCTATCGGATACATCCATAAAGTTGTGCCTCCTTGACTGGATGAACAGTAAGGTGAACCATTATATCAAAAAACGATGGTGGGAAATACATTTCAAGCTCACACAAAGTAACAACAATTTCCCTCTACAATGTCGGTAATTTCTGAGGGTCGATCACTTTACTACAAATTTCCCTGAAGAAGAAACATAATCTAGTTAAGGCTAGTCGAACTTTTTTAGGTAAAATGGAACGTATACCTATTGGTAGCAAATGCTCCATTAGAATATGACAATCATGGGTCTTCAAACCTTTTAACTTGAGGTCTTTCATACAAACCAATTTTTTAATGTTTGAAGAGTATCTTTTTGGAACTTTAACTTCGTGTAGAAATTTACATAAAACAATTTTTTTTCTTTCTAGATAGAGTATGAGCGGCTGGAGGTGGATACGTGCGATTTCCTTTCTTTAGTAGAGCCAATTCATTTCTTATTCCCATATCGACCAAGTCCAATCTTGTGTTGATGCCATCTTTAGACTTTCCTGGAACATTGAGTAACGTACCAATAACACTATCAAATACATTTTTTTCAATATGCATCACATTGAGGAAATGCCTTATATACAATGACTTCCAATATGGCAATTCAAAGAAAATTGACTTTTTCTTCCACCCAGTTTTGACCAGCTCTCCCGCAAAAGGTTTGCCAAATTTATTGGTCAAACCTTGTACTTTTTCAAGTATTTGATATCCAGTTGGTGCTAAAAGAGCTTTACCTTCCTCTGATTTTCCATTGAATGCATTTCTCCACCCACGATACTGATGACTATAAGGTAAAAATCTACGATGTCCATGAAACACATTCTTCTTACAATGTTTCAACCGCATCCAATTTGTAATCTCTTCAAGTATAGGACATGCACACTAACCTATAATGCTATATCCTAATAAATTACCATATGCTGGAAAATCATTAATTGTGCCGAACAACATAGCCCTCCAATTGAAACATTCTTTCTTATACCCATCGTAAACTTCCACACCAGTCTCCCACATATGTTTTAAATCTTCGATTAAAGGAGTCAAGTATACGTCGATATCATTCCCCAGTTGTTTGGGTCCAGAAATTAACAGAGACAACATCATAAACTTACGCTTCATACATAACCATGGAGACCATGTGGATTCATTCCATCAGTAGAAAGTGCAAGTCTTAGATTTATTGACTCTATCCCGAATTCAGGATACTCGTGATCAATTTTTGCCCATTGTGGGGAATCTGCAGGGTGTCGAAACATTCCATCTCTAATTCTTTCATCTGCATGCCATTTCAAGTGTTTTGAATCTTCTTCACTGCGATACATGCGCCTAAATCTTTGTATGATAGGAAAATACCACACGACTTTTGCTGGAGTAGATTCTTTCTTCTTATATCGAGAGACATTGCATTTCGGACACGCCTTAAGTAGTTCATATTCATTTCGAAATAAAATGCAATCGTTAGGACACACATGAATCCTTTCGTAACTCATGCCAATAGAACACAAAATCCGTTTAGCCTCGTCGGTTCAACTAGGAAGTTCATTATCATCTGGAAACATATCTTTTATGAGTGTTAATAATTCTGTAAAGCTTTTATCAGACCATCCATTACTCGCATTTAAGTTGTACAACTTTAATATCGCCGACAATCTTGTGAATTTAGTACAACCATTATATAATTCTTTCTCTGCATCACTCAACAAACTTTCTAACATTTTAGGACAATCTCGAAGATCTTCTTCAACTGCTTTTGCGATCTCATCAACTCGGTCGGGCTCATATGTATCTGTATCAAAGTCAGTTGAAGCATATGTCGAATTAATGCTTCCTTTTTTTTCTCACCATGTCTTATCCAACATGTGTAGCTTTGATCAATTCCATTGCATACTAGATGTCCTTCTAATTCATCTTCTCTAACACGTTTTCCAAAACAACGTTTTAAACAAGGACAAACTACTCTATTTGGATATTTTGCATTCTTCACTGCAAACTTAACAAACTCCTTCACTCTAATTTCATACTCTTTTGACAATCAATTGGCAGACATCCATTTCCTATCCATATTATACGACCTATATAAATGCAGTTACAAAAATAATAAGCTTTCAAAACATATCAACAAGTTTCATAAAGAAATCAATATCAACTAACAATTTCAAAACAGAACAGATCATGTGGTATGCGTTTTGACTAGTAGAAGAGATTTAATATATATATATATATATAACAATTTTTAGTTTTCAATTATTAAAAAACTAAAGATTTTTTGACAAAAACAAATTAAAAAAATACCTGAGACAACGTAGATGGCCGCACAATACGTAGAGGATTCCCAACGTATATAATTATTTGAAAGATGTAGAGGATATGAGGGTTTCCAACGTATATAATTATTTGAAAGATGTATTTTACAGCGCTTGTGAAACAAGCGCTGTAATAGGTAGTTAAATTCAATTGACTCAGTAGAAGCTTTGTTCTGTGAGTTATAAAATTGATTACCCAATCGATTTGCAAAGTGTTGTAAAAGGCATTAAAAAAACATTCATATAACATAATAAAACAAGGAGGTCTATTACAGCACTTGTTAAAATAAGCGATGTAAAAGACTCTTTTAAAAATAAAATAAAGAGACCTTTTACAGCGCTTATTTGAACAAGCGATGTAAAAGGCTTTAATAGGTAGTTCAATTATTTGAAAGCGCATGTATTTTACAGCGCTTGTGAAAAAAGCGCTGTAAAATAATACGCGAAAGCGCTTCATTTTACAGCACTTTTTTGACAAGCGCTGTAAAAGCCTTATAACATAATGCGCAAACGTTATATGACCTACAACAGCGCTTGTTTTACAGTGCTTGTCAAAAAAAGCGTTGTAAAAGGCTCCGTTATTTTTAAAATATATTTACAACAGTGCTTGTGTTTAGCAAGCGTTGTAAAAGGAGCACTGTTAAATGTCATTTTTGGCGTAGTGCCTATACATCGAAAGGTCGGAAAAGGAACATTGTACAATACTTCGGGATAAGTATTGCACAACACACCGATCCCTACGGGCCATGTCAAAGTATAACCTATTATTGCTTTGGAACCAAATGCACCGTTGCCTATACCGGACAACAATGCAGATACGAAGTTTTTGGGCGAAGCACTTTGTAGTTACGTGGCATGGCCCACACATCTTGTTTCCCTTGATAAGGTACGCTTAATTAATGGAAATGTATGTTTAATTGATATGTATATTTAATTGCTAATTTTTTTTCCGCTGCTAACTTTAATTTCACATTTATATTTAGATTCTGAAAAAGCCTACAGGGAATGATAAAAGGATTCCCAGAAACGAGTCAATTACATCGCCTGAAAAGGTTTCTCACATTTATTCCGTAAGGTTTGTCATTTTTTCAGATTCAATAAACTAACATTTAACCTCATTTTTTCAGATTCAATCAAATTAACCACCCGCACAGCAAAATAAAGCCGGCAAACCTCAAAAATTGGAGGGTAATAAAGCTGGCAAACTTCAAAAGCTGGAGGGTAATAAAGTTGCCAAAGTTGCTGCTAAAAAACTAGATCGGGGAAAATCAGTCATTGCTGGTCCTAAAATAAGTCAGTCATGCCTTGCTAAATACGGGTAGTGTCTTGACATCCAAGTAAAAAGGAATATGGGCAGCAACGACGATTCATGCATCATAAGCATGAATAAATCTATATTCGGAGATGAGTATGAAGAATTTCTTGAAAAGAAGCACATATACGAACTTCTCAACCATAAGAAGCTGAGTGCTACAGTCATCAGCTTATACATTAGTTAAAAAATACTTTTTATTGCAAAAAAAGGTAATAAATTAAATTTATTCGTAATTTATCTAATTTGAAATTTTCATTGAAGGTTTTTGTATGAGAAGTTGGTGTGCACGCGCAAATTGTCAAATAGATATTGATTCTTGTCTCCTCATAAGCTTCGATGTGTAAACTCGATCTAGTGAATGTAAAGAAAAACATTGTAGATATCTTATTAGGAAATATAGAGAAGGATAAGTTGTTCTTTGAATCATATAATTCAGGGTACATAATTATATATTATTTATTTATATCTTTTTTAATTTATGAGATCTTAATTTATTAGTTGTGTAAACAAAATTGCCAACCATATTTTTGTTGTTGTAGGGCTAATTGGGTGCTATTTGCAATCAATGCAACCTCTGAAGTTTTATACTATTTAGATCCCTTGCACGACAATTACAACAATCACTCTGATATAAAGACTATGTTCCACACGTAAGTAATCACATTTATTTATTCAATAGTGCTTTACGAGTTTTTCGAGCTCAAATAGGTGCTACAGTGTCGAAGCAAAAGTCTAACAACATCACATGGATTCCAAGGTATGAAATATTCGCCTTTAAATTTTCATTTACAAATATATGCCTTTACAATCAATACACAAATATTTTATTGACTTATATATTTTATTTTATAGTGTCCTCGTCAAACTAACAACATCGACTGTGGGTACTATGTATTGTGATTCATGAAGGAGATTGTTGATAGGAATCAAACTATTATCCAAAAAACAGTATGGTATTTTCATTATTTGATTTTCATATATAAATTATGTACATATTTGATTCTAACATATTTATGTTCAATTTTTATATTGCATAGTACTTTGACAATTCCAGTCCAACATACTCTAAGAAAGATCTAATTGAATTAAAAAGGAAGACTGGTGTCAGTATGTGCTTGAAATGAAAATTATTTGATTTGTTGGGAAATAGCATGTTGCAAGGAATCTGAATATATTGTAGCTAGTTCTGTAGGTTATATGTATATGAATAGGGCACAATCTCTGAATATATATATATATATATATATATATATATATGAATATAGTCCTGTTGTTGTATAAAGTTATAAAATTAAGTTATATAGTTATGTTTTTGTGTATTGATTGTGAAATAATTGTGTGAACTAATTCTGGATGAAAATGATTTTGAAAAAAAAAATTAAAAGACGGCGCTTTCTATAAAAATGCTATAAAAAACCAAAAAACGCTTTTTAAAAATTTTATTTACAATGTTTTTAAATAAAACTAAAATAAGAATGCACCTTTTATAGCGCTTATTTGAAAAAGCGCTGCAAAAGGTGAATAACAATGTATATATTGAATGCACCTTCTACAACGCTTCTTTGAAAAAGCACTGTAAAATGGGCATAATAATGCATATTTTGAATGCACCTTCTACAACGCTTCTTTGAAAAAGCATTGTAAAAGGGGAATAATAATGCATATTTTGAATGCAAATTTTACAGCGCTTATTTGAAAAAGCGTTGTAAAAGGTGCACAATAATGCACATATTTAGTGCATATTTTACAGCGTTTTTTCAAATAAGCGCTGTAAAAGGTGCATAATAATGCATATATTGAATGCACATTTTATAGCTTTTTTCAAATAAGTGTTGTAAAAGGTGCATTACAAGCGCACAATATATCTATATTTTTTACAGTGCTTTTTGATATAAAAAGTGTTGTTGTATATTTTTACAGCGTTTTTTTTTTATAAAAAAAACGCTGTAAATGGCTTAAAAAACGCTGTAAAATCCTATTTTGCGCATAATGATGATTCTTATTAGTTAATTTCAAAATTTGATCGTGGAACAAAAAAAAAATATTATTTATATCATCTGTACATAGTATAAAAAAGAACATCTATAACAACAACAATATCAAAAAAATAGATTAGGAGTAAAAGTTTTCTGGTCAGAAACCCAGAATGTTCTTCGCTTTCTTTTTTCACAACCAAGATCAATCTTGAGTTATTTTCTTAAGTTTTTAACATGAAATTTTAAATAGTAACAGTTACAATTCAAACCCCTCTTTCTTGTAAATTGACATTGCTACTTCAATAGGCATCAGAGCTCGACCTCTAAAGTTGAGCACCTAACAAGTGTTAGAGGAAAAGATTCAGGAAGAAGAAGTAATGTCAGAAGCCAACATGTGTTTAATGGAAAACTTAGAGAATAATGAGGTAACCATTTCTGAACTATGTCCTATTTGTAAACAAATGGAAAAAGAATTTGATAATATTTTATCTGATTAAAACATTCTTGCTCAAAAATATGCTTTATTAAAAGAACAACTCCGTAAAGAAAAATAAAAAATAAAAAGAGAAAGCACAAACTATGAATGAGGAAATAAGAAAGGTCATTCAAAGCTTGTTGCAATTTGATTCAAAAATATTTGAGCAACAAAAGATTTTCAATGAGATACCCATACAAAATTATCTTCTAGTTCTGAAACTAAGGAATAAAATACCTCTTTAAAAATAGAAGTTCATGAATTGAAAAATGACTTAACCAACTTGGTAAATACCACTGAAAACTTCTTTGTTCTTGAAAGTAAAGTAAACAAATGCAAAACCAAATATTCATATTGTGGTAAAATTGGACATCTGGAATTTACATGTTATTTTAAGAAAAGAGATGAAAAAATCAAGAACAAAATGATGTTTAGAAAAGAAGAAACAAAAACAAAAATTTCTACAGGAAACTTGAAAAAGGGAAAATGTTCTCCAGATAGCTTTAAAAAAGGAGAACATTCTGGAACAAAAACAGAACTTTCTCTAGAAAGTTTGAAAAAAGGAGAACATTTTGAAATTTCATCAAAATCAATCTCAAAGACGTTTAAAACTCATATTTTGAAATCTTCTCCAAGACTAACAACAAAGTGTTCCTATTGTTCCAAGAATGGTTACTTCGAGTCAACTTGATATTTTAAAAAGAGATCAAATTTAAAAAAAAAAAAAAAATCTAAAATAAGATATATTAACCGTCAATTACCCAAACAAATATGGGTACCAAAATACTTACTAACTTGTGATGTAGGAACACTATCCAACCATCAAGAAAAAACATTGATACATGGACAAGGCGTGATAAATACACATGAATGAAAAAGTATGGTGCCTCCTTTCATTTCAAAAATTTGGAGTGTTTATAACCTTTGGAAACATTACCAAATCAAAGGTACATGTATCATTAGTTGAAATAATTTTGCATAGATTAAGGATGTTTGATATGTGAAAAATAATTTTGTAAAATTGATTTTAAAGTTACTTTTTAAAAACCCCACATTGCTGATGTAAAATAAACATCATCATGTTTCAGTTTAAAGAAAAATCACTATTTTTATACTTAGATAAATTTCCAACAAAATCATGTTTTTTAACAGTTGTGAAAAGAACTGTCATTTCTATAAGAAATGATCAAAGGAAATTTGAAATATCATTCTTCAAATCATTCTTTAACGAAAATATATTTCACATGATTTACTTGTCCAAAAACTTTCCAATAATATGAAGTTGTTTTTAAAAAAAAATTAGTTACAAGAAATGACTAGAACAATTTTAAATGAATCAAGTGTTGAAAAATTATTTTGGGGAGAAGCCATAAAAATTGTTTACATGTTTTTAATTTGGACTCTGTTAGAAAATATCTTTAACATACCTTCACATGAATTTTTTGAAAAATAGAAAGCAAAACATATCATAGTTTAACCTTTTAAAATGTTATTACTATGTTTTGTATGATAAAGAAAGTATGGGCATACTTGTTTTAAAATGTCATCAACGTATATTTTCTGAATACTCTACAAATATTATAGAATATAAAATCTCAAGGCCCAAACTAGATATGGAATTATGCATATTATGTTTGATGAATATAATAATTTTTATGTTGAAAGATAGGACGGTGAAGAAAAATAATTAAAATGTTAAATTTGGATAAATCAAAAAGTTGATAATGTTCAAATATCATCTCCAAATTATGATCATGAATTTGCAAAAGAAAAAATTTTAAGAGAAAGATCAATTTAAGCAAAAAGGTTCATACCATAACATTCTCCACAAAGAGCAAAACATTATCCACAAAGAGCAGAACATTCTCCATAAGAGCATAATGTTCTTAACACTGAATATGTTTCATCTAATCATAACTAATGCCTCCTAACATGATGATATGGTTGAAGAACATCAACAACTTCTAAATGAGTTTGAATCATTTGCCATTTGACACTCCTACACCTACCTCACTGCTTACATTTCCTCCAAAATGTCTATTCATGATCAAATTATTGGAAGAACTAATTAGGAGGGATTTATATGGTACCAAAGTTGTTGTTGTTAAAGGTGAAAATGAGTGGTACTGCCACCAAGTATTCCAAACTTTAAAATCAAGTAGAAAGGTGTTGTGTACGACATAGACTTGATTATGGAGTAATCATCCTATTGGATGAGCGCTTTGGTGAAGAAAGGAATAAAACATTAATTTGGAAGTGGTTAAGAAGATCCTTGAAAGTGTGTGATAGTTTTTTATATGTCACTAGAAGGACTAAAGTTATTCTTTAAGAATGTCTAGGAGCAGTATTACAAGAATGCAATGCATGTCACACATAACTTGAACTTAAATGATGATGCTATCCAAAAATGGATCGAATAATGTTTTGATGATCAAGCAAGAACAATCTTCATTTCTTAACAACAAATGTTCACATTGTCCACTTGTCTGATTCAAGTACTGCTTTGGATCTTATCAAGGTATATCCTAATCATGATGAGTATTTAATTCATTCATGGAACTCAAATCTTTATCATAAATTCAAAATATTTATGTCCTTAAAAATATTCTCTATCGTGATCTTAAAATATTTTGCATAAATATAGCAGTCTATACATTGCTTGATAATTGAGTATCTTTTTTATGGCTTTTAATTTTTTTTTTTAGTTTATAATTTTGTTTTTGAAAAAGATCCTTCTTCAATATATTTTAAATATATATCTTTGTTTAGAATTTATTTTTGAAGGAGTTCAACAACAAAATATATTTTGGTCTTCATGAAAATGATTTATGTCGCTTGTTGTTGGGAAACTCAAAACTAATCCAAAAAGACTATGGCATGAAGTCAAAAATTGATATTTGGGCATTTTGAGACATATTAATATATGTCTTTGCAAATGAGTCTTATTTGTTGCTTATTTGTTTTGTGAAAATTGATCTCAAGTGTTTAAATATATTTTAAGCATAATAGATAAAAATAACAACAATAAAAAATCTCATACACACTTACAAATAAAAGTAACCATGAACATAGTGCTTTATTGTTAATTTGTGTGGTTGCTAAAATGTTGTAACAAAACAATTTTTTTTTAATGTGGGAAAATCTCTTGGTATAATTTTTATCCATTTAAAAAAATTAGTCTTTGAAAAATACAAACATTATTAGCAAAATAATATTTTGTAAAGAGATAAATTATATTTAACATGATATCAAATTTATCTTATTTCGTTTTCATGTATGCGCTAATTTTCTTTGGTTTTAAAAATGAAAAATGGATCTATTTATAACAAGTAAGAGCATCTTCAACGGTGAACTCAATATGAATTCATAAAATGGGATCTATCGTGCCACATCATCTTGAAATAACCTATTCATTTTTTTCTTCAACGGTGAACTCACATGTTCATTAAATAGGGTCCACCACTAACAAATCATTCATTTATTATTATTCTTAAATTAATAAAAATAAAGGTAACCATAATAAAAGTACAGTTCGTGAGATAACGATAATGACAAATTGACACATCTCCAATAGTGAACTCGCCAAAAATTGAAGGTACATAACTACACCTGGCAGACGAACTCATTTTAGCTACCATTTAAGATGCTCTAAGTATAATCATGTTCAAATCAAACTGTTATCTCTTGGGAAAGACAATAAAGAGCAAAGAGGCATCTTACTTGTTTTATGAAACTTTGAATTATTAAAGGATATTAATTTCATAATATTTAGGGGGACTTTTTAGAAAATATTTTTTCTTAACACTGAAGTTAACTCATTTAAAAAAAATGAGAAGAATATATTCTTTGAAAGATTTTCAAGTGTTAAAATGTTTGCATATAATTATGTCATATTGTTTTTATTACCATTATTCATATTTTGATTGTAATATTGACTAAAATGATTTTTTGTTATCATACATGTTATGTTCCTTGATGTTAAATGCAAAAATGCAAGTTTGAAATAAGAAAGCATCGATCAACCACATAATTTCTATGTGGAATATACTCATGATATTGCTCCCTACATTTTTACTTCAATTTTTATTCCCCAACTTTTTTGATAGGTGTCAAAAGGGAGGGAGAAATATATTATGGATATAGAATGAAAGTAATCAATGAAGAATGTTAAGATTTAACCTCTTGCATATGTTTACAGGGAATTTAATTAGATTGATAAGAATTAAACTCTTGCATGTGTTAAGGGATAGTTTAATTACATATATAAGAACATTCCTGTATTTTATTTATATTCATCCATAAAACTTATGATTTATTCAAAAGGTTTGTCATCATGAAAAAAAATGGGAGATTGTTGAGGCAAAAACATTTTTTATGTATGTTTTAATGACAACAAATCTTATATAATAAATGATTAAGTTTTACTAATGATCGTCTACTAATGATTACACTTGAGTTTTGATTAAGGAACATGATTTGTATAAATGAACAACCAATAAGTCATTCACTTCATCAAAGTGCATAAGTATTCAATCTATAATTAAATAATTTCAAAAGGAATGTATCATATCTCAATCATTCAAGAGAATGATTATTATATCTTCAAAATAGCATCTTCATGAAGATGATGGTTAAATACATTCATACAACAATCAATGATCACATTATGCTATAAATCAAAAGCAAGATCACTTAAAAGAAGCAAGATCAAATTTTGAGAAACGAAAAATGTTCTAGTTATTAAATAGAAAAACGAAGAATATTCTTGACATCATTCTAAAAAACGAAGATATTTCTAGACAGCAGTCTGAAAAAACAAAGAATGTTATGGTTTTTGACATGATTAATCCAAGAATATTATGATTTATGAAGAACAAAGCCTTATGGATATCAAGATTGATTCAAACTTTAATAACTCATCAAAATGCATGGAAAATTGCAAGTAACTATAAGAATAATCAAAATGGAACACGCAAGAAAACCTTGGACATATTTATTCAACAAATTCACAATGAGATAAACAGTTTATGAAGTTACAAGTTTTAATCCACAAGAGTACTGACTTAATTTTAAAGTACAATATGAACAAAAGAGAAAATACATCAGTGGTACACTTGTAGAACAGTTGGTATACACACAAAATTCATATCAGAACAAAAACAACAAATCACTCAATACAAAAAACGAAGAACGTTCTCCATTTTCAAAACTTTTATCCAAGAACGTTCTCGTTTACAAAGAGTAAAATCAATCTTCGAATTGATGAACTATGAACAAGGACATCCATGACAACAAGGATACTACTGCTGCACCTTTTTGCAGAAAGCACATCATGTTTCTAAGACAAATGACTGACACACAATAACTATCAAAATCTAACACTCATACAAAATATAAAACGAAGAATATTTTTGTTTTACAAAAGAACATTTTGGTTTTAATTCTCTTTTAAAGATAAAATTAAAAGAGATAATATTCTACAATATAAACCTCATATTAAATAGTATCAAGACTACTCAAATTGATGAACTATGAGCAAAGACATCAATGACAACAAGGACACTACTGGTGCATCTTTTTACAGAAAGCACATCATGTTTCTGAGACAAAAGACTGACACACAACAACTATCAAAATCCAACACTTATACGAAACATAAAACAAAGAATGTTCTTGTTTTATAAAAAAGTATTCTAGTTTTAATTCTCTTTTAAAGACAAAATTAAAAGAGATAATATTCCACAGTATAAACTACATATTAAAGAGTATCAAGACTGGTCAAATCATTGGTGAAGCCAAGAACTCGAGATCAATGCCCAAAGGTAAAAATGCAACCTCAAGATTGATTTCTAAATTAATAAGTAGTGAACAAGGACACAAGTACTTTGTACTTACAATATTTTGCAGAAAGTTTTGCATAAACCTGATTCAAAATTGTTTCAACTGACATATGACGACTCATTCATTCACATTTTTCATGAATCCCAAAAGCAAGAACGTTCTCCATTTTGTCAAGAATGTTCTAAACAACACATAAATACACGTTTAATTGTTTTAAAATATATCAAACACTTGGAAAATGTGTCCAACGGATATATTAATTTTAAATTGAATATTCAAAACCTTTTAACATCTATAAATTAAAGATCAATTGGAAGATGAAGGTAAGAATTCAATTTATAAATCTACCAACACTTATTCAAGTAACAAGTCAAAAAATTTATTCAAGCAAACTCTAGCTCTCTTCACTATATCTTTGGATCATCATTTACTGAGTTTGTATTTCATTTATCTCAAACTAGAGTTGAAAAATTTCAAAATCCCAAACACTTTTATCATATACACCATTTGTAACTCAAGTCTATCTTTTGGGTTAGATTGAGCATGTTTGTAAAAAATCATTTTAATGCTGAAACATGATTGTAAAAATCACTTCTAAGTTGAAAGGTAAATATTGTCACAGATCAAGGTTGATCTAGACTGGTGGTTAAAAAACCAAGAACGTTCTCCATTTTAAACACCTGGTTAAAAAAACTCACGGTTGCGAGGACTGAATATAACTCAGATTGGATGATCCATGATATTTCTTTGTATGATATTTCTTCTTTTATCTATTTACTTTAATTTTGTTTGGTTATCAAGTTAAATTATTGATTTTAACTAATCAAGATCATTCTTCGTTTTCAAGTCAAAAACCAAAAACGTTTTTTGTTTTCTTGTTTCACAACCAAAACCAATCTTGAATTATTTTCTTAAATTTTTAACAGAAAATTTTAAATAGGAACATTAACAATTCAAACCCCCTTTCTTGTAAATCGACATTGCTACTTCAAACCTACCATAATCACTTAAGGTATTATTTTTTAACCCTTTTTAAGAATAATAAATTAAATTAGAATCCTAATAATTGATTTCTTTTTATCTTATTAACAAAAAGTCCAAAATATCCTTAATGTTTATTATTATATTTTTTTGCAAATAAAAAAGAAGAGTAGACAAAATTAAGTTTCAAGAGTTTCCCCTCTATGCTTAGATTTTACTTGAGAGTAAAAGGTAAATAAAAACAATGACACTAATTTTGTTTACAAATGAGAGGTTTGTTGGAGGACAATGTGAGTTGTTTTTTCAATTTGGATATGAGTCGTTTCCCGGCTTGAGGACTATGAAAGACAAAATCAACTCATGTAACTTTTGTCAACTAACTAGCAACAACCTAAAATACACAATTTCCAGATTATAAATATTTATTGAGAAAATGACAACTTACATGTACCTCAATTTTCTTACCCCTTACTTTTGGTGAAATTCAGTAATAATTTATTCATAAAAAACAACTTAATCGAATACTTATAATTATGTTGTCCACACCTAAGCTACACGAGTTTATAAAGAGACAAACTAATTTTTAAGCTCGAGATAAATTAATTAAGTGTTTATATAACAAATACATACAAGGCAAGACTATGAAAGACTAAACTTTTTAATTACCTCCTACGAGTTTGTATATGTATATATCTCATATGCAACACATTTATATAACAAAGCATAAACAATCTAAAATCTATAGAAAAGCTACTACGTTTATCTTCTATGAGCTATAATTATAATTATAAAAATAAATAAATTCAACACATAGAATATCAACCACATAAAAAAGTCCAACAAAAGCTTATGGTCAACATTGAAGTCATTTGTAGCATATAACTCATAATAGGTGGAATTGTATGTCTTTTTGCTATGCAAAAATTATACTTAATCAACGATGGAAGTGTATGAACAAAAATTAGATTCATGAATATGCTGGAAAATAAGTTAATAGTTAGAGAACTATTTTGACTATACTACAAAATATATAATATAGTTCTATATAGTATCATATATTAAATATTTAAAGATTTATATATATCTTGGATCCCTACAAATATATCATTTTTAGATTTTAGTCACTGTAAGTTTTTTTCCTTTGGATTTAATCCATGTAAAATTAGAGACGATCAATTTTGGTTCCTAATGTCAAATCAAAATTATAAAAAACAAAAAGTGTCGGAATACGAGATCTTATAAATGCACATCAACATATCATCTTTCATTATATTAAAAATTAAAATATTTTATATTAATTAATAAATTTGTTAAATATTATTTATTAATTTGTGTTATTATATTAAAAAAAATATATGAATAGAAATTAAAAGTGAGGTTAAGGAATTTTTGGAAAATTCGTCTTCTTCTGTGCCACGACAGTTTGCAACTTTTCTTTTGTAATTTTTAATTTGACATTAGAGAACAAAATCAATCATCTCTGATTTTATAGGAACTAAATTCAAACAAAAAAACTTACGAGGACTAAAATCAAAACGTGGTATATTTGAAGAGACTAAAGACATATTTAAACGATATTTAAGTGCATCATCAGCATATATTAAAGAATAACTAGTTGTAAGTAATTATGTTTTCTTTGTAAACAATCAACGATGCTATGCAGCGAAACCGAAGTAGTTCAATCCAAATAGCATACAAATTCATTGAAATTACTAAAAGCATTAATTACATTGATAATGCCTTCGAAAAGCCAAGCGTAGTTGCAGCTTGAAATGGAAAACATTGAAGTCGTAAGCCCTGAGGCAGTGGCAGTGTGGTAAGGCATCATTGATTCCATACAAAAACTCAATCCAACAGGAAACTTAATCACACGAAAAAACTCATTTGATTGCATCTTTCTATAAAAAGAGACCTTGAAAGGTTCATTGTTTGGAACAAACTTGAGCTAAACAAGAAATTATCTTTAACATGACAAAAGAAAACCATTAAACAATGAAGCATTACCCTCACAAGACCAAAACAACTAACTTTAAGGATAACAATGAGTACTCAAAATTCCATTATGCACATACATAAGGTCCAATGCAAAAATGAGCGTATAGTCTTAATTTCTATATTGTCTTAACAAATCTCATTAGATCATTTCTTCCTTCAAAACTATATAGAATTGAAAGTAGTGTACACATAAGGGGAAATTAATGAAACTCAAATTCAACAAGAAAAAAAGTCGAACAAAATAAAATTAAGAAGTTGAGAGAGTAGAGTACATTACCATGAGAAGGCTCACCTACTTCCTTTGTAAATATTTTTTCCATTGCACACCCAACGAGGAAATAGTTGAAACTAAAAAGTATTTATAATCAAGATATAATAAAAATAAGATGGCGAAAAGTAAAGTTGATTCCAATTTCAGCAACCACACAACCATGCCTCTCTATATCTGCTAGCTGGCAAACTCAATTGTGATTTAATATTTGAAATATGTACTAAAATCATGTATTTGAAATCTATTCCAAAATGAAAGCCAAAACAAATGCTTCCCTGTTCTAAAGTGACAACAAAAACAATAAATGGGGGAATTTATTTTATGCATAAGTATATTAAAAAACACATACATTCATGAATTCTAATTTCATTGAAACCATTTGCTTAAGTTATTTTATTACTTCCCATAATACAATTTCCTTTATAGTAGTATAAACTAAAACATTTAAAATTTCCACTTTTCTAATAAGAAATATTTGCAACATACACAAAATATGAATTATGTTCACGATTAGACAGTGCACAAACACAATTTTCAAAATCAATTTTCATTGCTAAAGAAACAAACCCAAATTAAGTTGACAGATAAGAAAGTAAACAAGAACAAATATGTAAAAACATAAATGAGCATGTAGAGATTAGTTCTATACTTGTATTTAGCAATTGGTGTAAGACACTAAGAGTTCTAATAAAGGCATCAAGGTAGTGTTTATAGTGGAAAAAGTGTAATCTTGTTAGAGAAAGGTAGTGTGATCAAATTGAGAAACTCCAACATTAAAAATCAAATTAAGAGACTCAATCTCAATTTATCACAATACACATAGAATGGCAAGAATCATTACATATATGACATTATTTAACCTAAACAGAACAAGATAATAAAAACACAAATTCTAACCAAAATCAAAACCTTTCACAAAAATCTATTTAACCAAAAAATAAGTTATAGAAAGACCATAAAAACAACCTAAATCAAGCTAAAAGATAATTAGGAAGCATACCCATGAAGTAAGAATGCTAAACTAACAAGAGAGTGTGTACAACCACCACTACAATAAAGAAGAGATAAATATCTTAGTTATGCCTACAATTCTAAACCAATTTTAGATTAGATTTTATGCTAGTAAAATGTCAGAATTGTTTCGATTTAGTATCCAATTCAAGTTCTTTCTATTTGTCACTGTTTACCAAATGTTTTGCTAACTGAGCATCAAAGCTAATAGCATAACTAATTTACAAAAGCAGAAGAGGATATAAGAGAGAAAAATAATAATAAAATATCCGAACTGATATCAAATTAAACATTTCCAATCAACCAAAAATTAACAATAAGTTAATCTCATATTTATGAAGAAAATGAGTTATTGTTAATAAATAAAAATTGGTTCTTTAAAGTTAAACAACATAAACTGGATCAAATGGTGAAGTTAAACAACTCTGTAGTTAACCTTTCATAGAAAATATGATTTTCAGTTTTTTCATAGAAGAAGAGTTAGGGTTTCAAAATAAAATTGGGGTATTTAGTTTTTTTAATAACTTAATGAAAAGTAAATGGAAATATAACACACAACCATGAAGAAGGAGAATGTCACGATGGCGAATCAAGTTCTTACATGTGATATAGAATGCCTTTGAGAATTTGGATTTGAAATTTTAGGTTTCCAATCAAATCTGCAAAAAGAAAACAGGGTAAGCGCATAAATTAATCAGCCATTTCTTCCTTCCTTTACTCAAAAAATAACCATGAAAAATGAACAAAATAGAGAGAAAGAGAGGGAGAGACATAAAGCAAGTAATAGAGATAGAACGACATCGAATCTGATAAACCAGAGAGTTCAGCGCACGTCGATGCTGAGGCCGAAGAGTTCAATTTGTACCATGGTTGATGGTGGTTTTCAGAGACAAAGGTAGAAGGGGATATTTTGAAGGAGGGTATTATGAAAAAGGTATTATGAAGGAGATTTTAGTATTAGTGTTATTAAAGAGGTTTCTCGCTTTTTTCTAGACATATAAAAGTTATATAAAAACAAACAAACAAAACAAAATGTTTCTTTAAAAACAACTGATAAAAATCAATTAACCATAGATATTTCATGCACGTGATAAGTATTATCATATTTTACCTACCAAAAACTGTGATAAACAAAACAAAAATAATAATTTATGCATATTTTTTAAATTTTACTTACAGACTAATCATGGAAAATAATTTTAAAAAAATTTATTTATTTTATAACAAATTTACTTATGATTTTTTTAAAATATATGAATTTTTTTTTTGTTGTGATGGTGAGTGGCCTAATTTGTTTAGTTAATTTTTCTGTATTGATTAAGTCTGGTTAGTTTTGACTCTAACCAATTTTGATTTTGATGACAACTTTATAATATTTTGGAAAATGCAATTAAATCAGTTAGATGTTTTCCTTTTATCTTTCTATTCATTATAGACTTTATGTATTCCAAACTATTTACTACTCTCATCAAATTTGGAATTTAACTATCATTTATTAAAATGCATTGGTAATATACGACATTGAAATGCATAGGTTTTGTTTTTAAATGTATCGGTAACATTAGTCATGTAAAAATAACATGATTGTCATACTAATATGTATTGATGTACGAACACTTTTAATAACAAATACTCGGTTATGTACTTAAAAATAAAAAATAAAAAGAGGGTACAT
>JBBPBT010000670.1:3820066-3881725 GCA_037974875.1 Cicer bijugum
TTCTCTAAAATACTCATTTTAACATAATATCATCTATCATAAACATAGATAAATATAATTTTAACTAAAACTCTCCAATTTAATATAATAACTATGATTATTACTATAACATTTTTCAAAATAATCACATAAAAATACATCATCTTTATAAAATAGTCGAAATGATAAAATAAATAAAAATAACATCAACAATTTATATTACTTAATAATTAAAAATACATATGTGTAACTATATAAAAATAAAGAAAATCAATATTAAAATTACTAATATATCAAGATAATTATTTGTAAAATAAATATTTAAAATAAAATTTGTTTATAAATATTTAAATATAATAATGTGTATACTTAACATCGGTCAAACATACCAGAAAATATCACATTAACTGCAAACACACACACACACACACACACACACACACACACATATATATATATATATATATATATGTAGAGTCACCTAAAATATTATTCTTTAAAATATTTACACTAAAATACTATTATTTATTGAAAAATATATAAATAATAAAATATAATATTTGTTATTTATATTACTTTTTTAGTCAAATATATACAAAATTAGCATATAATAGAAAACTTCCATATAAAGAAAGTTAGTCACATGATTTATCCACATGTATTCTAAAATAGTTTTAAAATCAAATTAGTTATCTAAAATCATATTTCATTGAGAAAATATTTATTATAAAATTTGAGGTGTTACAAGACCAACTTTATCAAATATTTCTACTAGAGATCTCATAATTTTTTGAAAGTTTTCAGTAGCTTTAATAAAATTTAATAAATTATTTTTAAGAATTTCAACTTCAGCTTTAAGGAGAACTATAATTTTTTAGTTGAGACTCTTTCAGATTTTTAATGATCTATTTAAGTTTATCATTTAAAGCCCGAGTTTTCTCTTTCGCTTCTTTTTCCTTGTAAATTTTTTCTTTAAAAGAACTACACTTTTGAATAAGAAAGTTTAAATCATTTAGCAAATTATCAAATTCTTTTTCCATATGTTCACATAAAAGACAAGGTTCAAATTTTGTTTCCTCTACATCTTCAGTGATTACCATTAGACATAGATTTACTTCTTCTAGTTCGTATGTTTCTTATTCATTAGACTCATCCCAAGTTGCCATCATTGAGTTTTTCTTGAAGGGGAATTTCTTTGGTACTCTTTTGTTCAATGGACATTCAGCTTTATAATGTCCTTGTTTGTTGCATTCAAAACAAGTGATTTTACTTTTATCTACTTCAGTTTTGAAGTCCTTTTGTCCTCATCATTGTTTGTATCTTTCTTATGAGGAGAGAAATCTTGTAAAACCCGTAGTTTATTTATAATAAGAATTAAGGCATATTATCTAATTATACCTTATGTTGTTTATTAAGTTGTTTGTTTATCATTTTTATTATATGTTGTTTGTAAAAATGTTGTAAGTGTATGACTTGCAAATTAATCTATGAAAAATTATTCAGATGTTTCATTGATGTTAAATAACTATGTGAATGAATGTCTTGGCATTGTTGCAATTTCAAAAATAATTTTCTACTGAGTTTTTTGAAAACGAGCAAGATATACCCGCTGTTTTAATTTTGACAAACTCTGAATGACACCAAAATTTAATCGATTGTTTTATATATCGACTATAATGAGAATTTGATCTCATTATATTTTTATAAACTAAGGAGCAAAAATTTGGTCGGATAAAAATTTATTTGCGAAATTTTGTAAAGCTTTAATTTGTAGATTTATTATAAAAATTTTAAGTTCCCCATAATTTTATTCGTGAGAAAATTACAACTCGTTTAAGAATGAACTCGAAGACTGAACTAGATGATGTAACTTAAAGTCACAAAATATCTAGATGTTTTTGTAGGATATTAATATTTTAATGAGTGGTTAATGAAAATATTTGTATATTTTCTTACTATGTAGTAAGACTTTGTAATGACAAAAATGAGTCACTTCACTGTCCCTTTTTGTATGTTGACTAGAATCATTTGTGTAAGAAGGATTAGATGAGAAGTGATGGATTTGTAAAATATTTTATAAATATTTTCAGAGAGCCAGTTAAAAATATTCGTAGGAGACTAATTTAATCGAATTATAGAGGATTATTATCAACAAATATTTTAAGATGTTGCGCATTACAATTAAATTTACCTGTCAATTGGATTGCAACAAGAGTAGATGTTTTTACTAAAGTAGATTTAGAAGTGATGTGATGTGACTATCTAAGTGTCATAAAGGATATTGTAAGATTTTAGGATTAAACTTATATGATTAATTTTTATGGTTAGAAATTATTTGAGATTAATTTGAAAATTGAGATAGTAGATTAATTAAGGGAAGGAGAAAAAAAAATATTTCCCCATCCCTATAAAAGCACTTCATGTCCATCGTCATCATCCTACTATCTCTTTGTTTAATTCTTCAAAAACATCTTCTCATTTCTGTCCAAACCCAAATCTTCTCCTTCATTTTTGAGCAATTTAGAGGTTTCCAATCACAAATCCTTCAACTACAAAGTTGTTTCACTACTTGAAAGGAATGCAAAGAGCTAAGGATCAATAGTTGAGGTAACTATTTCTCCCCTCTTTTCTCTAAAACCCGTAAGCATGTATATATAGGAGGAAATTTTGATTTATTTTGTATGTTTTTAGCTTTAATCTTGCTTGTTTATCACTATTATGGTTGTTATTAATGTTTAGAAAGTTAAAGAAAACATTTTCAACTCTTTCTCTTTCAAAAACCCAAAGTAAAGGAGTAAAGTGAAAGTGTTTTTTTTTCCTTTGTGCTTTGTTAAAATTGAAGTTAGAGGAGTTAGTAACTTGAATAACAAAAAATGAAACAAACCCCCAAATTTTTAGTAAGACCAAATATGGTGTGTCTTATTGTGAAAATTTGATTTTTGTACGTGCTTGAGTTATATAAGGAGTTATTTTCAAATAAATGAGTCTGAACTGAAAAAAGAAATTTTATTAGATAGTTTAAGTTAGTAAAGTTAAGACTTTTGCATGTGTGTTTGATTATGTTTTTTTTAGTTAAAATGACAACTAGATGTTAGGTGTTTGGTGTTTGGGGACCAAAGTGATGTAATTTTAAAAAATAAACTCAAAGTTGTGAAATGAGGATTTTAAATAAGTGAATAATTGATAACATAAAAAGTTGATTAGTTTTCGTGAATAATGTATCCTAGAAGCAACTTTTATAACTTCCTATGTTTAAATAGTTAGGTTCTTAAGTCTCAAAAATAAATCAAAATTGTTGACACCGAGTTAGCGGTGGGGAGAACTCATAATATTATATGTTTATTGGTTGAAATTTTTAAGGAAAATAGATAGGAACAAAAAGGTCAAGGCAAATTTTTTGGAATAAGTTTTGAAATAAATGGGTAAATGAATTGTTAAGGGTTATTTTAATTCAAAAGTATTTGAGTGGTTGAAATTTTATGAACATTAAAGAAGTTAGGAAAAAGTTCTCTTGTGATTTGTATGGCAATATAAATTAAAATTTGGAGTCGTTTAAAGTTTGAAATTATATGAGTTGTTGTCGTTGATTATTTATGTTGTTTTAAACTAGATTTGGATTTGGAAGTTTTTTTAAAAAACTTTGAAGAGTAAAATAGATTTTAACCGAGTGGTATATTATATATATATATATATATATATATATATATATATATATATATATATATATATATATATATCGAACGTCCTGGATCCAAGGGTCATCGACAATAGGAGAGATACCAAATTAGCAGTTGTTGTTCTAATAAATGCATGCGATTTATGGCGTTTATTAATTCAACGAAACAAAACCAAACCCATAAACCATGAAAATTAAAACATGGCAAATTGTCCAGGAAGAAATCTAAATCAGTTGTTTTACAAAATACAAATTGACAAACAAGAAAGAAAAAGCAGAAGTTCATAATAAACTTAAAAACACTTTCTGATGCCCAAGATCAACAATTAGCTGCAAGTGCAGAGCATACTTATTTTGCACAACATAAATACGGATTTGATGCAAATAAAAGCGGAATATAATTAATACATACTAAACAAATACTTACAATGAGAACTTGGTTTTGGAAAACGCAAAAAGAAAATACAAGATTACGAAAATGTAGGAGACACTTAGGAAACTCTCAAGATTTCTAACAGATATTTACTCGCTATATTCCACTTTGATTTGAGCTGAAGAGGAGCCTTCCTTATATAGGGAAAGGATTCCGCTTGTGCTGCATTATGAAGTGGAGGAAATGATGAGATTCCTTCTACTTTCGATGCCACGTTTGACTGTTGGTGCAGATGGCAGACAAGTGCCAAACAACTTTTCCTTTTTGCATTTTGCTTTTCAGAAAGAAATATTTGTATTCTGCGTTTCAAATTTCTTTTTAAGTCCGGAATCAATTTTGAGTCAGGCCCGTTAATGATATTCTAGACTATTTTTTACACTTATTCGAAATGAAATTTGGGCTATGCCCATTACATGATATACAAGTCTTTTTTTTTTATATGGGCCAAGAGTATTGGGCCATTACATTCATTTTATGGGTAACAAGACACCGAAACAGTCGTCTTCATTTTCATATTCTATAGTAATAGTGTCTTCTGAAGCGTTGTCTGAGGAATGTTTTCATGATTAAGCCTTGCTTTTGAGAAGTTGGGCCATGATTTCAAAAATTCCTCCTCGGATTTTGCCGCATCTAGTTGCGTTTGGGCAAATGATTTTTGGGCCAAGAATTTATTTGCCATTTGGTATTGTTTCTTCATTCCTTGCCTTTGGAGCCACGTCGATACCGCTTGTTTTTTAAGACTTTGTGGAATAGAAAATTTTGTCCACCATCTGACTTTGAATCTTCTGATGAGGATTGTTTGGGTTTCTTTTTGGTTAATGTCAAAATACCATGCTAATACCCATGGTAGAAAGAATTTTGTAGAGAATAGCATTGGAGGGTGAAAAATGTGTTCCCTGTCTATTGGTTTGTAATGGGTTTTGTATAATTGGAAGCTTTCTTGGACTTCCGGTTTTAAGATATCTGGAATGGAGCCAAAGAATTTCCACCAATGAGCAAACCATTGAGGAATTTTAGAAGGTTCCATGGTAAGGTTAAAGAAAAATAGCCAAGTATGGCTAAATTTTTGGTTTTGAATGAGAAAAGCATTGTACCAGGCTTGTTGATAATCCCAGTAATTAAAAGTCCTACAATGGTTTATCGTAGTTTTGAAATCGAGTGGGAACTATTTTGGTGTGTGTAGGTTTGATCCCCATTCTGATGGTGGGATGATTTTGTGGATTTTTGCAGTTGAATAGGCTATTGGGCCTTCTTTTGGGTTGTCTTGAATTGTTACAGATCCTATACATTCAAGAATATATTTATAGTAAGGCTGGGGTTTTGATAAATCATATGGTTTGAAAAACCAGCCTTCTGGAAAACTCTTTGAGATGACTAATTGAGGATTTCTATTATAGAAATGATCCTCGATTGTCCAAATGTTTTGAAAATCTATTTTGACAAAATATTCAGACTTTGATTTGATAAAAGTATTCTCATAATCATTTAAAATAATTTTTGAAGTTTCTCCTTGAGAGAGTTTTGGAATTATTTTACATGATGGATCCTCCTGTAAAGGTTTTGAAATGATTTTTTGAGAAGGGGTTTTTGAAGATTCTCCTTTCTCTTGCCTCGTAAATGAAGGCAGTTGTATTTGGAGGGATTCAATCTCCTGTTGGAGTTTGTGGAGATTTGCAATTTTTTGGAGTTGAAGGTTTTCTTCAATTGAGTCTTTTATCTCTTGGAAATTGTCAGGACCAACTATTGATTGGCTTGCAAGCCATTTTTGAATTTGGTTTTGTCCTTCATTTTCTTCGACAGCTTATTTCCAAGACCAAATGGGTTTTTGCAGATGAGATAGGTTTTGGGGTTTCTTGAGGTTGGTCCTTTTGGACCTCAATTCTTTTAGATTTTCTGGGCATCACTCAAGTCCTGTTTTGGAGAAATTATCTGGTTAGAAAATCTGGAATTGAGTTTTGATCTCCTTTAATAAATTCAATTTCAAAATAAAAATGCTAAGGATTGCTTGCCATCTGGCAAAAATTTGTTTTGATGCAATGTTTTGAACATCTTTTTGTAAAACTTCTTTTGAAGATTTACAATCAATTCGTAGTAAAAATTTTTGGTTGAGTAAATCGCTTTGAAATTTTGTAATGCACATGACAATTGAAAGACTTTCTTTGTTAATGGTAGCGTAATTCTTTTGGCAATCATTCCAATGTGCAGATGTAAATTGTAAAATACATTCTTTGTTATTTGTTTTTTGTTTAAGGATACCCCTAATGTAACACCACGTTTTTCAAAGCGAGGGTGTATTTTTTTTTCAAAAGAAATTAAAATAAAACAGAGAAATAAATACGTGAATACATTTGGATAAATATCTAAGTCATTTCAATTTATAAGCAGCGGAAAAGTTTTTCGAAATATGAATCCAAAGTATTTACACCTCAAAAAAATGGTACATGGAACCCATCGAAAATAAACTGTCATGCTGACAATATTAGTAAAGATACAATTTTCCAATTTAAAATAAACACAATTCAAAAGAAAGACATTTGTTCCCTCTATGTCAACCTAATCTGATCATTCTACAAAACACACTAAACACCCTGAGTGATCTCCACGCGCCCCGTGAGATCCTCCTAACGTAGCTCCAGTCAAGCATTCCCATCTGCATCCCCATCCACAGGGTATGAACCGGTAGGATAGTCCTGGCTCTCATCTGAGGGCAAAGCCCAGATTTCCACAATAGTTGTAAAGGATCACCAACCGAAATTAACAGTTAACACATAACATTTAAGTTTTTAAATGCACAAAATACCTTTTCAAATTAGCATGCACCTTAAAAGGATTTTCCATATGCTAAAAGTTCATATAATGCTTGCCAAATGTAAATGAAATCAAATAGAGTTCTCAATCCATCAAATAATACACAACTGAACAAAACATTTATAAATTAATTGAGCAATCAATTATCTAACTCAAAATATGTTTTTTCCACTAAGCCAATCGATCGGGGAAATCAATTTCCTGAAAGTTTTTAGTGAAAACTGAACTCTGGGCTTAAATCAATCGATTGGGTAAATCGATTGACTCAATCGATTGGGTGAATCGATTTCCTAACAGACAGTGCCCCTGTATTGAATACAATCGATTGAGCAAATCAATTTTTGGAAGACAAAGCCCCTGACTTGAATCCAATTGAATCCAATCGATTTACCAAATCGATTTCTTAAATGATTTTGAAAGACAACTTACAAAATTGGTTGGGTAAATCGATTTCGTGCAAAACAGGGCCCCTGTAACTCATCAAATCGATTGGGTAAATCGATTTCCCTGTATATTCTTTCAAAAATACATAAACTAACTCAATCACATTCAAACACCACTCAAAACCTTACCACTTAGTAATATCCATACAATCACCACGACATTATGAGTTTCGAAAATGTTTTACAATCTAACATACTATCACACAATTCCAAAACATAACTCTTAGTACAATCAACACGATCACAATTTGAATCAAACATACTTACACATAGTTTCAAAACATACCGCTTAACGGTTTCAACGCAATACCCACACAGACAAAATGAACCAACAAATCACATGGCATCACCTTGACTCGACAATCCCAATACGGACAAGATGAACCAACAAATCACATGGCATCACCTTGACTCGACAATCCCAACACAAACAAAATGAACCAACAAATCACAGGGCATCACTTTGACCTGACAATCCCAACACATACAAGATGAACCAACAAATCACATTTCATCACCTTGGCTCGACAATCTCAACGCATACAAGATGAACCAACAAATCACCTGGCATCACCTTGGCTCGACAATCCCAACGCATACAAGATGAACCAACAAATCACATGGCATCACCTTGGCGCGACAATCTCAACACAGACAAGATGAACCAACAAATCACATGGCATCACCTTGACTCGACAATTCATTTCTTCACAAAATCATTTTCACGACAACATTAAGTAAACGCAGATATTAAGAGATTCTCCATCCTTAATACTCATTTAACTTAATGATTTTCACAAACAAACACACATTAAGCAAACAGAAATATTAAGAGATTCCCCATTCTTAATACTCTTTTAACTCCAACGATTTTCAAAATAAACATTAAGTAACCAAGACATTAAGAGATTCCCCATTCTTAATGCTCAGTTAACTCAAACGATTTTCAAACAACATTAAGTAACTAAGACATTAAGAGATTCCCCATTCTTAACGCCCAGTTAACTTAAACGATTTTCAAAACAACATTAAGTAAACGAGACATTAAGAGATTCCCCATTCTTAATTCTCATTTAACTTAAACGATTTTCACAAACTCAAATTAAGTAAACAAGACATTAAGAGATTCCCCATTCTTAATACTCGTTTAACTTAATGGTTTTCAAATTCCACACAAATCAAACTCAAACATACTTTCACATTCAATCCATAATTCACACCAAATCATTTTCCACACAAACCACACAAAACACATCTCAAGTTTCATCAGTATAAACTAAGAACACGTCAAAAACAACGAACACAAATCGACACAATCCACCACTCAAACACACAAGTTTCATTTACTCAAAATCATACATAAATGAGTTTAAATTCATTTTCCACGAAACATTCATCAATATAACCAAAACCTAACTCTAAGATTTTACCCATAAAGCCTTAGATAGATTTTCCCAAATCAACACTTAAACCCTAACAAAATTCTTTTCCATACAACCACAGATAAGTCCCTAAATGCAAACTAAAAGTTTGGAAGGAGCCCTTACCTTCACTTTAGCTTTTTCGTTCGATTTCGGTACCGTGAGCAAATCCGGTAAAAACCTCCGCTCGCAATGCCGCTTCCAAAGTTAGCTCACTAGCATCGTAGTGTAGTGGTGAGCGACTTTCCCTTCTATCACTTCTTGAAACGACGCTTAGATCTAGATGAAACGGGGAGATTTGAGTTTGAATCCCTAATACCGTTTTTCTCCGTTTTCGAATCAAAGAGGAAGAGTGAAGTTGAGAAATCCTTGCTCTCTTTTCCACTAATCCTTGGGTTTCTATTCTTGAAGTCAAAGAACGAAAAAGAAATGGGAGAGAAGGAAGGAAGAAGGGCTGGTTTGCGATGGCAAGCTTCCTCTGTTTACGTATTCTTTTTTCTGTTCCTCCCTTTCCATTTCTTCCATATACATATGTCTATATATTATATAATATTACTAATAATAATATATTATATATATAATATAAAAATTATATATATATATATATATATATATATAATAATTAAACCCTAAACAAATAAATATCTAAATAACTAGATATTTTAGATATTTATGAAAATCATCACTTCTCAAACCATTTCGACAAAAATATCTACTCTCGTCGCAACTCAATTGTCAAATACAATTTTCAGCAACCTGAGATATTTTGAACAAAACCGCCCAGAATTATATTCTTCGAAACCTAAATAAATTATTCTTCGACGAATAATTTTAATCCAATTTCCAAAAATATATTTTCAGCCTTTAACTCACTAAATACCGAAAACTGGGTTAAAAACCTAAGCAATTTAACACAAAATACCCTAAAATTGTATAACTTAGGATTTTAGAATTAAGGGTCTTACACCCAAATCCTATGTCTGACGTATCAGTCTCAACAATTTTTTGGGCTGATGGGTCAGCTAAATGCAAGCAAGGTATTTCTTTAACTTGCTTTTTGATTATTTGAACTATTTTTGTGTGTTCTTCCGTCCAAGCGACAGGTTTTTTCTTTAGTCTATCGTGAAGAGGTTTTGCTATCCTATCAATGTTAGGATAGAAATCCAATACATAGTTCAAAGACCCTAAAAATCTTTGTAATTGTGTTTTGTCAAGGATTTTGTCGGGAAATTTATCAGCGAAAGATAGGGACATTTCCATAGGCGTAATAGTGCCTCGAGAGATGTAATGTCCTAGGAAACGGATTTTTGTTTGGAAAAGGGATATTTTGGATTTTGAAACAACCAATCCATTTTTCTTAGTGATCATTAAAAATGTTCTAAGATGTTTGAAATGTTGTTCAATAGTTTCAGAGAATATTACGACATCATCAATATAGACAATGCAAAATTTTTAGAATGGATTAAAAATCTCGTTCATAATTCTTTTGAATTCTAAAGGAGCATTCTTTAATTCAAAGGGCATTACCGTCCACTCATATTGACCAAAAGGGACCGTAAAAGCTGTTTTATACCGATCTTTTGGATCAATTTGTATTTGCCAAAATCCTGATTTCATGTCAAATTTTTAAAATACAGATGAAGAGTGTAATTTTTATAAAAGATCTTTTTGTTTGGAATCGGGTAACGAATCTATTTTAAAGCTTTGTTTAAAGGTTTGTAGTTTATGACTAACCTAGGTGTACCTCTTTCTATTTCAGAATTTTTATTCACATAGAAGGCTGCACAACTCCAAGGTGACCTAGATTTTGTAATTAGACCTTTTTGTTCTAGGTCTTGGATTTCTGCTTTGCAATGTGTTTCAAGTTCATAATTCATTTGGATAGCTCTAGCTTTCGTTGGGATTTGTTTATCGAAAAAGTTGTTTTCATATGGTAGGTCTACCATATGTTGTTTTCTGTTCCAAAAAGCATTTGGTAAATCTGAACAGATTTCGTTTTCAATTCTTTTTTGGAGATATGAGATTTTTTTTATGAAACTATTTTGTAATTGTTGTTCAGTTTTGAGAAAAGAAACATCTTGTTTTAGGAAATATAAATGTTTTTCTTTTCCTTGAATTAAACAATTTAATTCAGTTTTGTAAACAGAACAAGCTTTTAAAAGATTTAAATTCTTTATTCTGGGTTTTTCAATAAAAGTGAAAACAATTTTGACTTCTTTTGTTTTGCAAGAAATACTGTCGTAATTGACTGAATAGGGAGTTATCATGTTAATGAAAGGAGTCACTAAAATGACAATATGAGTAATATTTTCTAATAAAACAAAATGAGTTTTGATTGAAACGTTACCATTTTTAATGGTAGCTTCAGTTTTACTTTTTATAATCATGTTGGAGTTGTTAGCCGCAACATGTTTTTCATTAGATTTTTGTAGAAATCTGTTTGGTACAATGCTACTTTTTAAGCAATTTAAATCTGCTCCAATATCAAAAAGTGCAATTGTTTCAAATTTGAAATCTTAAAAAAAAAACTAAATTAATTTTAATTAAATATTTTCTTGTTGTTATTGTTCTTAAAACGAACAAGAAATCCTCTTGGATTTCTTCTAAATTTTCAATTTTGTTAGAATATTCTTCATTTTCTCTTTCTTCTTCATCCTGTTCTTGGTCAGAAGAGGTTTGATTTTGTACCTGGGAAAGAATATTTTGAAGAATGTTTGAATCAATTTCTTGTTTTTGTTTAAGAGTTTTTAACTCTTTGTAAACTACATGTTTTTTATGAAGACACAGATCAACAATTATGGTCAATGGAACAAGATCAAAAAAAAGATCAAATATCTTCATTAATAAGCTTCAAATCCAAACATTAAATGTTAAAATGTAAAGGTATATGATACAAACCAATATTTCAATTACATGAGAACAAGTCATATTTACATATGCATATAAAGTATTTTCAAAAGTCAAAACAACATTAACAAAGTCTTAAAAATCATATTTTTGACAAAATACATAAGTGTATTCGAATACAACATCTTGTATTCGAATACAATGCGAGTCAGAAGCAAAAGTCTCAAAGTTGTATTCGACTACGACTATGTGTAGTTGAGTACACTTCAAGTCAGTGGCCAAAATCCTTATATGTGTATTCAATTACAACCCTATGTAGTCGAATACAAAGTAAGTCAATGACAAATTTTCACTAATCTGTATTCGACTACACATATGTGTATTCGAATACAAGGTGTAATTTTTGAATATTTTTGAACGTTACAAAGAGGTGTATTCAGATACACACATCATGTATTCGAATATAACTGGAAGCAATACAATTTTTCAGATCTGAAATGGCTCTAGATCATTGTATTTTTTCATCAAACCTCTTGGATCAATGGCCACGAATCTGAAGAGATGTTTATGGAGTATAAATACCCCATAACTTTAGATCAAACAAAATACAATCCTTGAATCAATACCTTGAACAACTTTGAACAAAATTATGATTTTTTACAAAGTACTTGCATTTCATTTTTATATCATTCAGATAGGTTCTCATGTACTTGAATTGTTATTGGATTATTTATCAATATACCTCACCTTATTCTTATTCAAATCTTATTGTATCACTTGTAAGAGAAAGTAATACTTTCTTAAAAGTAGCTTAATCTAAGACAGTGGTGTGCTATCTTAGAGGTATTGTTAGAAGTTTGTAGCAAGAATCCCAGGGTGGAAGTTGTACATTTTCTGACAATTCAACTGCCATATCACTAAAAACACGAAAATTTACTAACACCTAATTCACCCCCTATTAGGCGTACTTCTATAATTACAATTGGCATCATAGCAGGTTAAGGTAACTTATTCCTCGATCAATTACTCATGGCTTCCACACAACCTGTTTTTAGAGACGGTGGTAGCAGTACCAAGCCACCATGTTTTGTTGGAGAGCACTACGAGTTTTGGAAGATATGTATGCAAGTGTATCTCGAAGCACAAGGAGACGACATATGGGATGCAGTTGAAAATGGTCCTCACATTCCAAAAACTGTCATCAATAACAAAGAAGAAATAAAGATAAAAAATTCTTGGACTCATGATGATAAAAGAAAAGTGTTGTTTGATAAGAAGGCTAAGAATATATTACAATCTACACTAGGAATTGATGAATTTTTCCGTATATCTCACTGTAAAACAGCAAAAGAAATATGGGATACGTTGGAAGTAACTCACAAAGGCACCATTGAGGTAAAAAGATCTAAACTCAACACATTATAACAAGAATATGAGTTATTTCGAATGCAGCCTGGAAAGTCTATTCTAGACTTACAGAAAAGGTTCTCCCACTTAACGAATCATGTGACAGTACTCGGAAAAATCTTCACCAATGATGAATTAAATCTAAAAGTACTGAGATCATTAACAAGGGCCTGGCAACCAAAAGTGACAAAAATATCCGAAAAGAAAAGCCTATCCAAAATGTCTCTTTCTACACTATTTGGAAAACTTCAAGAGCACGAAATCGAACTTGGAAGGTTAGAACAAAATGAAAATCAAGAAAAGAAGGCCAAAAATATTGCTCTAGAGACCGAATCAAGAGAACAAATCAAGGAAGACAATTCAGATGAAGATGAAAACATTATTTTCCTTGTTAAGAAATTTGGTAGGTTTCTTAAAAATGACAGAACATTCAAAAATAAAAGTTTCAAGAAGAAAGATAATTCTATATCAAATCAAAACTTCACTTGCTTTGAATGTGGAAAACAAGGACATATAAAGCAGATTGTCCAAACCTTGCTAAGAAGAATGCCATCAAAAAGAAAGACTTCAAGAAGGCATACATAGCTAGGAAAGACAACGAAGTAAGTTCATCTTCAGAAACAGAAAGTGAAGAATACGCTAATGTTGCATTAATGGCGTCACATCAATCAGATGATGAAGAAGAGATTAGTAATATAGACTCTCCTCATCATAATATAACTAATAGTGAATTAATTATAGAATACAATGATGCTCAAAACGCAATTAAGGAATTATTTATTGAATGTAAAAATCTGTGTAAATTAGTGTCAACACAAAAGAAACAAATCTCAAGTCTACAAGAAAAAGTTAACATTATGGAGAAAAATTCTGAAAAACTAAAACAGAATTTTACATGCAATAAATGTGATTCCCTCTCTTTCAAAATTGTTCAATTAAATAGCTTTGAATTTTACATGCAATAAATGTGATTCCCTCTCTTTCAAAATTGTTTGAGGTTCGAACTTCTTTTGGAAAGGTTTTTTCTTGTAAAAATTAGGTTTTCTTTGATTGTAAGAATTTCGGGGTCTAGATTTTTTACAGAACTCAAGCCTGCCTGATTTGGTGAAAGATTTTCTGTGAGGTTTTCTATAAGGTTTCGAACAAGATCCTTCACAGTCTTTCGAAATATTTGTCATGGGTATTTCAAATTGTTTACAAAAAGAACCTAGTTCTTTTCATTTCCCATTTTAGATGTTTTTGGAGTTTTAAATCTTGACAGATTTTCAAACCTTCCTTTTCAGTAAAGCTAACCAATTCCCCATAAGTTAAATGGTTATATGGGATATGTTTTACCCCATAGACTTCTTTGATTTTGTTTCTAACCTTTTCTCCTAAAAGGGTTGGGAGTCATGCAAGGAATTTCTCCTTCAAGAAAGGTTGGTTTGAGTCTTCGCTTAACATAACTCTGGTTAGGAAAGTATTTTTGTAATATTGGAACTCAGAAAGTTTTTTACATCTAAGGTTAGATTGGAGTTCTACATTTTTATCTTTTAAGTGTGATGGATCACCTATGAAGTGCAAGCTAGTTGTGTGTATTAGTGTTGCAACTGCATCAGGTATTGGGTTTCCTATTTCGTCGAGGATGGGAATTCCTTCCTTTGTGGTTTGAATTGTGTTTAGAATTTCTAGGTGTTGAGAGGGTGTGAGATGGTAGTCCCACCATCCTTTGAGTTGGTCTTAGAATCCTACTATTAGTAGTTCAGCTATGGCTTTGTCTGGTGTGTTGGCTTGGGTTTTGTAAGCATTTGATGCCATTGTCATTTGTTGGAGGAGACTTAAGATGTTGTATTCGGACATACCATCTATGTTCCATTCATAAATAATATTGGCATTGAATTTGGATTGAGAGAGGACATTAGGTCTATTTTCAATACCTAAGTCTAGTGTTGTGACCATGGCTAAAGGTTGACCCTTTTTCCATTGAAGTTTGCACAAGTTTTGTGGTTCGTGTTCGGTTTCAGAAACTTGGTCTAAAGTCGTAACTGTAACACCCCGTTTTTCAAAGCGAGGGTGTATTTTTTTTTCGAAAGAAATTAAAAACGCAACAAGAAAATAAACAAAACCGAGCAAATTAATAAAATAAAACCTTTGGATATATATATAACTAAGCCATTAAAGTTTATAAGCAGCGGAAAAGTTTTTCAAAATATAAATCCAAAGCATGTAATGCTGTCAGCAATAGTATAGGTACATCCTTTCAATTTTACATAAAGGTAGCCCAAAAAGAAAGACATATGTGTCCTGAGTGACAACCTAGTCTGATCATTCTATACATAACAAAAAACTATACGCCTTGAGTAATCTCCACGCGCCCCGTGAGATTCTCCTATCGTAGCTCCAATCAAGCACTCCCATCCACATTTCCATCCGGAGGGTACGGACCGGTAGGATCATCCCGACTCTCATCTGAGGGCAAAGCCCAGATTTCCACAATAGTTGTAAAGGGGTCACCAACCGAAAATTAACTGTTAACACATAACATTTACTTTTCAATGCACAAATAACCTTTTCAACTTATCATGCATCTCATAAGGGTTTTCCATATGCTAAAAGTTCATGTCATGCTTGCCAAATGTAAATGAAATCAAAAGAAAGTTCTCAATCCATCAAGTAATACGTAACTCACCAAAAGATTGATAAATCAATTGAACAATCAATCATCTAACTCAAAATAAGATTTTCCACTAAGCCAATCGATCGGGGAAATCAATTTCCTAAAAGTTTTTAGTGAAAACTGAACTCTGAGCATAAATCAATCGATTGGGTAAATCGATTGACTCAATCGATTGGGTAAATCGATTTTCTGACAGACAGAGCCCCTGTATTGAATCCAATCGATTGGGTAAATCGATTTTGGGAAAACATAGCCCCTGACTTGAATCCAATTGTATCCAAATCGATTTCTTAAATGATTTTGAAATACTTCTTACAAAATCGATTGGGTAAATCGATTTCGTGAATGACAGGGCACCTGTAACTCATCAAATCGATTGGGTAAATCGATTTCCCTGTGTATTCTTTCAAAAATACATAAACTAACTCAATCACATACAAACACCACTCCAAACCTTAACACTTAGCAATACCCATACAAGCACCACGTCATTATGAGTTTCGAAAACGTTTTTACAACCTAACATACTATCACACAATTCCAAAACATAACTCTTAGTGCAATCAACGAAATCACAATCTGAATCAAAACACACTTACACATAATTTCAAACCATAACACTTAGCAAAATCAACACGATCATAATTTGAATCAACCACGACTCGTGTGCCGAGCACCCTAATGCAATGCGTATATGCCAAAATGCATGGACTCGGAATTCCAAACCAAAACCCTCCTCGAAGGGCCGTAAATAAGTCATTAAGAGATTCCCCATTCTTAATACTCATTTAACTGAAACGATGTTCAAAACAAACATTAAGTAACTAAGACATTAAGAGATTCCCCATTCTTAACGCCCAGTTAACTTAAACGATTTTCAAAACAACTTCAAGTAAATAAGACATTAAGAGATTCCCCATTCTTAATTCTCATTTAACCTAAACGATTTTCCAAAACACACATTGAGTAAACGAGACATTAAGAGATTCCCCATTCTTAATACTCGTTTAAATCTAATGGTTTTCACGACAACATTAAGTAAATAAGACATTAAGAGATTCCCCATTCTTAATACTCATTTATCTTAAACAATTTTCACAAACTCTCATTAAGTATACAAGACATTAAAAGATTTCCCATTCTTAATACTCGTTTAACTTAATGGTTTTCAAATCCCACACAAAAACAAACTCAAACGTACATTCACATTCAATCCATAACTGACACAAAATCATTTTTCCACACAAGCCACACAAACACATCTCAAACATGTTATCAAACTCCATCCAAATCAATCAATGATTCACACCAAATCACATCAATCAACAACATCAAATATGAACACGCCAAGTACGATGAACACAAATCACGAATTCATAACACTCAAATACATCAAATTTCATTTACTCAAAATTATACATAAATGAGTTAAATTCATTTTCTCCAAATCAATACTTCAACCCTAAAAAAATTCTATTCCACACAACCACAGATAAGTCCCTAAATGCAAACTAAAAGTTTGGAAGGAGCCCTTACCTTCACTTTAGCTTTTACGTCCGATTACGGTACCGTGAGAAAATCCGGTAAAAACCTCCGCTTGCAACACCGCTTCCAAAGTTAGCTCACTAGCACCGTAGTGTAGTGGTGAGCAACTTTCCCTTATATCACTTCTTGAAACGACACTTAGATCTAGATGAAACGGGGAGATTTGAGTTTGAATCCCTAATACCGTTTTTCTCCGTTTTCGAATCAAAGAGGAAGAGTGAAGTTGAGAAATCCTTGTCCTATAACCCACTATCAATTTCGAACTCTTAGGAAAGAAAAGAAAGCAAAAACGAGCAACAATGGAGGGAGGGAGAAAAATGGTGTTCGCGAGGCAGAGGAGGAAGACAATGGAATTTCTGTTTTTCCCTCCTTCTCTTTTCCTTTCTTCCTTTTTCTTTCCTTTCTATTTGCTTTCTCTCCAATTCCTTCCCTTCCTTTTCTATATATATATATATATAACAAATATCTCAAAATCTTTAGATATTTATTAAATTACCCTTTCGCTCATAACGCATTAAACTCTTCGCGAAAGATTCACCGCAGTTAAGTTAATTTATTTATCGACGAGTAATTCTAATCGGGCATCAAAATACCTTTGGATCATATAAACTCCAAAATATTAATAACTTTGACTAAAAAGCCCCTGAGTTCAATACCAAAATCCATTAAAATACATAAAGTACACTTTAAAATTATGGGTCTTACAACATACATTATCAATATGTTTTTTAAAATATATGTGTCCAAATATAATGTTTCATGACAAATAATGTGTTAACTGGTTGATGAAGGGTAATATTTTAGAACTTTATGAATATTTGTAATGAAAGCTGTACTTATTAATCATTTAAAAATAATTATTTAATAAAAAAAAATCGATCAAAAAGTGAAATGATAATTTTTTAAGTAAAATAACTTCGATTTTGTAACTTAATTTTTCATAACAATTTAGTTATTTTTATTTTTGATTTGATTAAAATATCAACGATGTTATTATTTATTTTATTGAAATTCAAAAAATTTATCATCATTTTAAAAAAAATTCATAAAAATAATAATTATCGTCAACAAAATTCATATTTTTATTAAATTTATAACTTAAATCTTAAAATTTAAATTATTTAATTGACAGATTGAATATATTAGAGATGAATATATCAATTTATTTCATGATTTGAACTATGAATTCAATTAAATATATGAATTTTTTTTAAAATATATAACAAACATTCTGAAATTTATTTGAACATGATACTTAATTTTTATGCGGATGTAAAAAAAACTAATAATAATATTAAAATTTTAATAACTTGAAATTAAAATTAAAATTAAAATTAAAATAAAAACTTAAAAAATTGAAGTGTTACTAAAGATTAATTTAATAATATATTAAAAAATCAACAAATCAACCTTTGTATTGGTATAAAAAAACTACCACCATTATTATTTGACACGGTCCATACAAATATTTCACAAAACTTTGAGTTTTTAATGTGCAATTGTCAAAAAAGAAATGACAACAGAAACGTAGGTCCTAATGGCGGTTGCAATTCATCAAAGAAAAATCAATTAGGAAAAAAAATCATTCTAATTGGTTGTTTAACAAAACTGAACAGCACATAAACACAGCGCACAAAGTATACAAACATCTATATGATAAAGTCGGTACATTTGTTTTGTTTCTCAGTGTACTCCAGCTGTCCACGTTTTCTGCAGGCCCCACGCGTTTCCCTAATCTTTATAAATACTCCCACACAATTTCATTGCCAATTCAACAAACAATCTGTAAAACTTCTCCATAATTCACAATACTTCTTCACTCTTTTAATTTTCAATTTCCTACTTTCTATATTATTTAATTTTACAATGGCATCATCATCAGCTACTACAATGAAGCTATTTTCCTTCTTTTTTGTAGCAGTCTTCGCCGCTATGGCCTCAACACAAGACCTTAGTCCTTCGTCGGCTCCGGCACCAGGTCCCGATGTCGGAGCTGCCGGATTTATTTCAAATTCAGTGGCTATGATTGGAGTTTCCATCCTGTTGTCAATGTTTGCAATCTTAAAGAAGTGAGAACAAGATGAATCCACTTATTTTCTTGTGGATTTTGTGGTAATATATTTCACTTGGTTCTGCTGCATAAAACACACATATTCGCTGTTGTTGCGGTGTTTTATCGTATAGTGATTGATGATTACTACGAGTTCATCTATGTATAATAGAGCGATAGAAACTTTATTTATTTATTTTTATGTTTCATTGTTTATTTATTGTAGGTGTTAAGAAAAATAAGAAGGATTTAAATATTCTATTAGAATTTCTTTTTATTTATTTATTTATTTATTATTATTATTATTTCGAACTTCAATAGATTGAAAGTCTAAATTTTTTTTATAATTTTTTTAATATTAAATAATTATCAAAATTTTCATATTTAAAAAATTGGTATTGATAAAAAAAATATTTAATTTTTTCCTCTTCACTTCATTCTTAAATTCAAAACAACATTAACAGAATAACATAGCAAATAAACTGAAAATAGGATAAAAAAATTCAATCAATCTTTTCTAATTAGATATTAACAAATAAAACAAACCAACCGATTTTAGTGATATTTTTTAAGCACTTATTCGCATTATTTTTAAACAAACCTTACTTTATTGCTCCAATTAAAACAATCATTTATTTGTATTACTAGCATATTTATATGTGTGATGCAGAGTTCAATTGAGTATTAAAACTTTCGTAAAAGATAATTTAATTTTTAAAAAAAAATATTATGCACGAAACATTACAATGACAATAAAAATGATTTTACAGAAAATGCATGACAAAAGAAACGAATCATGTAACATCCTTACATACCTTAAATAATTCATAGTATTCAATTAAAGTTTTTACATGAGTATAAAATATTTGTTAAAAGAGGGACGTTGTATATTAGAACTTATTTTGAGTTAAATTGTATATTAGACTTCTTATCGGAACATTGACTTTATCATAGCGTTGACTTTCTATCAGAGCATCGACTATTTATTAGAGCTAGAATGTCATGCTCTTGTCTCGTTTGTTAGAGATAAACGAACAAATATTTGTCACACTTATCAATGGCATGTAATCATGTGCCTTTCAAACTTATCAGAGGCAATGACCATATGCTAGAACCAGTTATTAGTGTCTGACTAATCATAGCATTACTTGCAACTGCAGAATCACCAATGGCGCGTTTTAGAGCAAATTCGTCAGAGTCAAATACAACTTCAACAACTTATTTCGAATTGTTGTGAACTTGTTTAATATATTATCTTTTCTTTCACTACTAGAAAAACATATTTTAGCTGCCATATTTAGCGTCGGCCATTTAAACCTACACTAGTTAGCATCTATTTGGCGTTGGTCAGTCACACGCTAACACATTAAATTTTTTTTTAATTAATTATTAGTGTCGGTCGAGCCGACAATAAGTAAAACATGACTGACACTTCTTTATTTTTAAATTTTAATCATCCTTTTAGCGTTGGATTAGCTGACGCTTCATTTTCTGATTCGTAATACATTATTTTAATAAATTTTTATATGTTTTGGGTTTCCTCCTACACCATAGAAGCGTTTTCGTTTCCTCCTAAACTCTTACTCCCAAATTTGCAGAACTTTTTATTTTCATCTTCCCAAATATCTCAATCACCCTTCAATCGCGCCCACCCTCCATCTTAGGTTCCTTAAAATTGCGCCTTCATTCATCTTGATGCGAAAAACTCCAAAATTACTGATTTTCCAAAAAAACCCCAAATCCCTAAAATCATATGAAGCCTTACGTGATCAAAAAACTGGAAGTTCCACTCAAATCCCTGCGTGTTGCTTTGTGTCTTGCTGCCGAACGAGGAGGAGGAATGAGGTGTCGTGCAACGCCCGCAACAAAGGAGCTTTCGGTGAATGAGGTGTCGTGATAACAAAATAGGTTTTTACTCGCATATAAATTATATGTGCGATGCACAATTCAATTGAGTATTAAAACTTTCGTAAAAATATAATTTAAATTTAAAAAAAACATTATGCACAAAACATTAAAATCACAATAAAAATTATTTTACAGAAAATGCAAGACAAAAGAAACAAATCATGTAACATTATCACTTACCTTAAATAATACATAGTATTCAATTAAAGTTTTTACATGAGTATAAAATAATTGTTAAAAGAAGGATGTTGTATATTAGAACTTATTTTTGTGTTAAGTTGTGGAAAGAAGAGGAGTAGTAATAAAAGAGAGGAGGGGTTTTAATAAGAAGATGAACCAATAAAAAATATAAGCACCAATAGTTGACAAAAAGTCAACAATTTATTCCCACTCCACTTACACACACAAGTACATGCACAAAATACACCTACTCTCTTACACTTAGGGAGAAAAGAAAATAAAGAGAATAACAATAAGAAGGAAATAAAATGGGCTTTAAGAAGGGAAATGTTGTCTAAATTGAAGGGGTGAAGAGAAAGACAAGGAGAAATGAGTTTCTTATTAGAGACTGACGAAGAAAAGACACAAAATCACAATCTCCTTCGTATCAATTTTTTTTTGGAAAATCTCAAAGGTGGACTCCCTTCTCTTTTCATTTGCATGCATGAGTGGGATAGTAAATTTCTATAGATTGAAGATTTAAGGATTAGTGATTGAAATGAGAATGAATTAGTGTGGTTCTTTTAAGTGTTATGAATGATTTCTTAAAAATATGTCATGCGGGTAAGTAATTTCTAGAGATCTTGTCAAAATTGTTGTGTTAAGTTCGAGAAATTATTCGTGTTATGATTTGTCCCACTTGATGTTACTTAGATGATTGAATGTTAGGATCCATTGTTAATGTTTTCTGTTTTCCTTATGTCTTGATGATACAAACCCTTGAATTAGTAAAATAACATATAAAATGGAATTAAATCATTTTAAACCGATTTTGTGAAGCATACATGTTTAATTGAAGTCGTAAATTTGGTATAAATCTAGGGTAATGTTAGCCTTGTTGTTTTCCCTTATAGAATTATGAAAAGTAGTGTTTTGAAGTCTCTTGAAATGCATTTTTCTGTCAAATCCCCAAAAGTATGTATTGTCAAATTAAAGTAATCCCCTAGAGCTACATAGAGACGCCTAGTGATTTTCAAGTCTAAGATCTGACGCCTAATGCTAGCTCTAGGCGCAGGCTAGGAAGCGCTTGACGCTAGGACAATCGCCCTTGATTGTGAGAATTGATGTTTTTGACCTTATTTGACGTGTATTTATGTTTCTATAATTTCTTCATGTATGATTAATGTATTTATATTGATGATTGATATTATATACAATGCCATTTGGTATGATTGATTATTACAACTGTTGTAAATAGTATATACAAGTTCTATGTTGAATGTTCACTCATATATTCACTTGTATGTGTGTGTATATATTTATAAAAAAAAGGGAGGGAGAGAGAGGTAGAGAGTTATGATTATGCTGAAAATCACATGGTTCTTCCTTCTACATACAAAGGGATATGTAAATGAGTGTAAGAGGGGAACTGCTGGAAAACACAAAGGGGGCTTAAATTATGATTTGATATTTTCTGAAAAATACTTCTCTGGGTTAACAAAGTAAGTTCTTTATCAAAACATTCAAGTTAAATGGAAGTTATAAATTTGACATGATTTTTTTTTCACACATTATCTTTTTCATTTTTCTCTCTATTTTTGATACAATGATCGGTTACTTCTTAATTATAGAGAAGAAGTGTTTGTTGAAAATCTTAAATTAGTATTTAAGGCAAATCAGTCATTAAGACATATATATATATATATATTCATAATTGATTATGTAAATCTTCAAATAAAAAGACAGATATCAGATGATGTCATGCACTTCTTCAGTCAGTGGATGAGTCCATTATGATAAGCAAATGACATTGGAGCTTAGACTTCTTATCAGGAAACTGACTTTATCAGAGCATTGACTTTCTACTTGAGTATCAACTTTTTATTAGAGCTAGAAGATCATGCGCTTGTCACATTTATCAGAGCTAGACAGTCAAAAGCTTGTCACACTTATCAATGACAGATAGTCATATGCCTTTCATACTTATCATAGGCAATAACCATATGCTTGACATAGTTATCAGAACCATGCTAATTAGAGCATTGCTTGCAACAACATAATCACCAGAGGCACATTTTAGAGCGCATTCATGAGAGTTATATACAACTTTAACAACTTATTTATATTTTTTGTGAACTTGTTTAATATATTCTATTTTTGTTGTTAATTAGATGATCTAGCTTGTATGGGAACATTGACATTATTAGAAGCTTTACTTAGAGTTTTCTTATTTTGATCTTTGAGTTAGAGGCTCAAGATCGTTTTCAGTTAGAGGTAGATAGTCATTGTAGCACTATTTTCTTTTGTCTTCAGAAGAACAATCATTGACTTGTATTTGTTTTATCTTTACTGCATTGACTTGAACTACAGATCTTCAAATGCATATAGCAATACTTTTGCCTTGCTATATCAGTAAACATTATACTTGTTTATTAGGTGATATTATTTTGTGTTAGAAACACTCATATTATTATCTCTAACTTACTCATATTCAATAATATACATCTTTGTCTTCTAACTTAATCTATATTCTTATCAAATAAAATTAGGGGATAGTTGTTCTTTTGTCTTCAGAAGAACAATCATTGACTTGTATTTGTTTTATCTTTACTGCATTGACTTGAACTACATATCTTCAAATGCATATAGCAATACTTTTGCCTTGCTATATCAGTAAACATTATACTTGTTTATTAGGTGATATTATTTTGTGTTAGAAACACTCATATTATTATCTCTAACTTACTCATATTCAATAATATACATCTTTGTCTTCTAACTTAATCTATATTCTTATCAAATAAAATTAGGGGATAGTTGTTCTTTATTTGTTTGTTTGTTTTTATTATTATTAAAACATCAACTAGAGGATTATAGCTAAAACCACAGTTACACTAACACTACTTAAAGAATTAATTATGTGGAATCTTACCAAAATATGTTACTAACAAGTTATGGCATTATGGAAATATTTTGTAGTCACTATGACGTCCTTGTTGGTCTAGGGTTTAAGGTTACTCACACTTAATGACTTAGACATTTAGTTAGAACTAAGACTTGATATAGAAGATATAGTTAATAATAGACTTGCAAAGAAAGTGAATTAGAAGATAAGTATACTTTCTAATAGATTGTTGACTATATTTAAATTCCATTATTTGTGACCCCTAAGATGAAATCTCATCCCATGTTGTTTATATTTTTTTCAAATAAAAAGTCTTACTAATAGAGCTAATAGCTTAGAGTTGGAATGATGATTTTCTTTTTATTTCCTTTAAGCTTGTTTTGAAGTTTGTACTAGGACTTTGAATGTTGTGATTCTTACTTTGGGGTTAAGCTTTTGAGGCGGTGATGTAGACTTTTAATATTGTTAGATTTAAAGTCAAAACATGTATTGAACTACATGTGATATTATAACATCTTAACATTATAAGTTATTTTCTAGATAAATAGCTTATGGTGTTACAAATCAACAATTTCTTTGTATTACTAGCATATATCTTCTAATGACTAATTCTTAAACATATTCTAGAAAGTCGTATATAAGAAGATGATTTCTACGTTTTGGTATATTTAATCTTTAAAATGATGGATAAATGAGTTATTATTTAACAAAAATTCTTAAATAATTTTTTAATAAATTAAAATAATTAAATAACATTTTTAAAAAATATTAGCAAAATACTATTTTAAAGTTTCTAAATTTTTTATCACTAATAATAGGGATTTTTTACCAGAATATTCTACTTTTCAAAATTTTTACCAAAATGCCCCACTTTACAATTTACATACTAAAATATCCTACTTTTTGGGACTAATTTGACATCATTTCTTGGAGGTGCGACCAGGCAAAGCATAATTTTTTCCCCCTAGTAGGAGGTCGCAGGCTGGGGATATGACCTCCCAAAAGGTTTTCAAAAAAAAATTAATTCATTTTTTATTTTATGTAATTGTTAATATTTTAATAAATAATTATATTAAATAATACATTTACAATTAATAATAATAATAATACATTAATAAATAATAATAATAATATTAATAATAATAATAATAATTATTATTATTATTATTATTTAAAATTGTTATAATTAAAAATAATTAAAATTAAATTAAAAATAGTTAAAAATAATTTAAATTAAAATATGAAATTAATATATAACTATTAAAAGTAATTAAAATTAAAAACAATATATTATAAACTTAATAGAAAATACATTAATAAGAAAAATTACATTAATAACATAAAACAAAATACATTAAAATTGGAAATTAATATTATAAATTTCAAAGAAAATACAATAAAAAAATTATACATCAAATTTGAGTAGATGTGTCCGCAGCGTTTGGACAATGTTTCCTAGTATGACCAGGAACCTGACATAATCCACATTTTTTGGGTACTTTTTTTTGTATTGTTCATTTTAGTTCTAATGCGTTTGCTTTTTGGATGATCATTCTTGACTCTCCGCATTAGTGGATTGTGACACAACTTAATACCTTCATATTGTGGCCAATATCCTTTGTTTGGTATGGGGGGGAAGACTTTGTCGTAGACTTTTAGTACCATTTCCTCCTTGTACACATCAAGTATAAGGCTCCAATAATCTTATTTTATGCTAGAATATGCTGTTATGACATGTGAACAAGACATGTGTTTAGCTTGATATTTTCCACAATGGCACCACTTGTTAGGAACGTTTACACTGAAGTGACCAATTGGTCGCCCTTCCCTTGAAACTACTGTCTCATGGACCATGAAAGTATGGTTGCTCCGATCAAAACTATCCACTTTATGACTATTGGATTTGCTTATTTCCAATTTCATAAAATTTATGCAAGTTTCTGTGTATACCTGACCAGAAGTTAAAATTGACGTGTGTCGTTTTCCCATGGTTGGAAACAGTGTCCCTGTTTTAAAATAAGTTGATTGGACCAAAGCCGTGATGGGAAGGTTGCGCGTGTCTTTTAATACTCTATTAATCGATTCCATAAGGTTGGTTGTCATCTGACCCCAACGGCTACCTCCATGGAATGCTTGAATCCAATCTTGTCGAGGTATGTATTCTAACCATTTCAAAGCCTCCGGGTTTACTATGCCGATTTCTCTGTGATAATATCGATATGTAGGCTCATTGATCGAGTAACCTGGATTGAAATATGTAGGCTCATTGATCGAGTAACGTAAATCATAAATGTACCGCCTATCACAGGCCAAAGTACTATTTATCAAGGTGCCACCTATCACGGGTCTGCACGATTTACAAAAAGCATGAAAATGCATGAGCGTATATTGACTCCATTCACAACAATCGTTAAGCAAATCCAGTTATTAAAAGATTCCCCATGTTTAACACTCATTTGACTTAAACGATTTTCACGCCAAACATTAAGCAAACAGACATATTAAGAGATTCCCCATTCTTAATATACTTTTGACTTAAACGATTTCCACAACAAAACATTCAGTAAATAAGACATTAAGAGATTCCTCATTCTTAATACTCATTTAACTGAAACGATTTTTCAAAAACAAACATTAAGTAAACAAGACATTAAGAGATTCCCCATTCTTAATTCTCATTTAACTTAAACGATTTTCAAAACAACATTAAGTAACCGAGACATTAAGAGATTCCCCATTCTTAACGCCCAATTAACTTAAACGATTTTCAGAACAAACTTCAAGTAAATAAGACATTAAGAGATTCCCCATTCTTAATTCTCATTTAACTTAAACGATTTTCCAAAACAACATTAAGTAACCGAGACATTAAGAGATTCCCCATTCTTAACGCCCAGTTAACTTAAACGATTTTCAAAAAAAACTTCAAGTAAATAAGACATTAAGAGATTCCCCATTCTTAATTCTCATTTAACTTAAACGATTTTCCAAAACTCTCATTAAGTATGAAAGACATTAAGAGATTCCCCATTCTTAATACTCGTTTAACTTAATGGTTTTCAAATCCCACACAAAAACAAACTCAAACGTACATTCACATTCAATCCGTAACTTACACAAAATCATTTTTCCACACAAGCCACACAAAACACATCTCAAACATGTTATCAAATTCCATCCAAATCAATCAACGATTCACACCAAATCACATCAATCAACAAACATCAAGTATGAACTCGCCAAGTACGATGAACACAAATCACGAATTCATAACACTCAAATACATCAAATTTCATTTACTCAAAATTATACATAAATGAGTTAAATTCATTTTCTCCAATTCAATACACCAACCCTAATCAAATTCTTTTCCACACAACTACAGATAAGGCCCTAAATGCAAACTAAAAGTTTGGAAGGAGCCCTTACCTTAACGTTAGCTTTAACGTCGATTTACGGCACCACGACCAATTCCGGTAAAAACTTTGCTTGCGACGTCGCTTCCAAAATTAGCCCACTAGCACCGTAGTGTAGTGGTGAGCAACTTTCCCTTATATCACTTCTTGAAACGACGCTTAGATCTAGATGAAACGGGGAGATTTGAGTTTGAATCCCTAATACCGTTTTTCTTCGTTTTCGAATCAAAGTTGAAGAGTGAAGTTGAGAAACCTTTGTCCTATCAGTCAATATCAATTTTCGAACTCAAAGAAAGCAAAGAAAGCAACGAAAATGGAAGAAAATGATGGAGGGAGTTGTGTGGTCGCGAGGCAGGGGAAGAAGAAACGTTTTTCCTTTCCTTTCTTTTTCCTATCTTTCTCTTTCTTTCCTTTTTATTTCTTTTCTTTCTAATTTTCCTTTCTTTTTCCCCCCACACAAACATATATATACATATATTTTAATATATATATTATTTACTTTTAACAAATACCTTCAAATCTAGATATATAATTTAAAATTACGGGTCTTACAGTAACTGTTTTGTCAAAGGTATCTTTAGCTACCATTGGTGTGGAGGTAGATGAATGTTTTATTCTACTGAGTTGTTCATGTAGGGCTTGGGTGAATTCTGACCTGCCTTCCCTAAATAGTTTTCGGGTTGTTTTTTGAGATTCGAAATGGTTTAAAAACTGGGTTTTTTAGTTTTGAATCAGTTGTCTCAATTGGAGGGATAATGGAATTCTGTTGATGTTCCTCTATCTTAGTTAATTGTTTCGCAATTGTACTAAGATGGACATTTGTAAAATTATTTTGTTGAAGGATATTTTGAATATCTCTTTCCAAACTATAACTCGTGATTTTGAAAGGGGCAGTTTCTACTTGTTTTTCAAGGTGTGATATTTTGATTTGTCTTAAAGGTGGGTGTTCAAACTGAATTTTTTGTCCAGTTGCCAAATCCCATTATGCAGTTTTGTTTCTGGTTGTTATGGGATTAACATAACTTAAGTTTTGTTTGAAAGGGTAAGAAATTTGGTTTTGTTTTGCATGTATTTCAAACCATTCAATGAATAGAATATGGGTCTTGTTTTGTAAAATGAACTTGTAAAATTCATTCTGAATATCTTGTCTTTGTTTTAGAAAGTTTTTGAAGAACCATGTTCTTTTTTCTGTATTTTTGGAAGCATAAAAATCGTTATGGAGGATAGTTTTATCAACTTCAAACTCTTTTTCTATAACATTTAGTTCATTAACAACATTTTCAGTTATAGTAGAAAAAGACGGCGAAGTAGGTGGAGAAATGTTTTGCTGTTCCTCATTAGTGTTTTGAGGTGCTATGTAAATTTGATGAGGTATATTTGTGGAGTAGTCAACATTTTGAAAAGAAACACTTGGTATGCTGGAACATGAAAAACATGGTTTTGTAAAGTTTTCTAATTTTTGAGGCAATTGTATGATTGGAGGTGGTCTGGAGGAACTAGCATCAGAATACCTAGCACTAGAAGTTCTTGAAAAACTTAGTTTTACCCTACCGTCATTGTATTGTATGACTTCTTTAAGATTGTTGTTTGGTTTTGACTGTTCAAGAGGCTGGGTCTAACAACTCCTTCTAGAATCCATTCTTCAGGATGATCAATATCTTTCAAAAGGATGGTTTTTGGAATAACAGTGTTGGCTTTTGTTAGATCAGTTTGTAAAAATAGTGTTTCGCCCTTTTTGTTTTCAATATTTTTTGTTGCCGTAAAGGCTGAAAACATTGCTTTGTAATGGACCCTGTATATAATAGCTACAGGAATAGATCCTGCTATCATTTTGTAATTATGAGTTTTGATTTGTAAAATGAGAGATTTTGTGATGTTTGGATCGTTTAAAGATAAAGAAAAATTTGGATAACATCCAAACCAAATTGATCGTTGACATAGACTAGATTCAACTGTACTTATTATTGAATCTTGAAAGTTAAAAAATCTTGCATCTCGTAGGACACATAGGATTGAAGTGTTTAATCCTTCCCTTGTTAGAGGTTTTATACCAACTTGAACAAGACCTATATGTATGAAATTATAGTTCCTCTCAGCATGTTTTTTGAGCGTTTTTGAAGAAAGAAGAGGTATTGTTTCAAAGGGGTTAGAAAGAGTAACATGACGTTCCTCCGTTTTGATAACATAATCGGTTTTTAATAGATTTTTGAAAAGACTAGATACATAGATGATAGCGTTTCAGCAAGTGTACTGAATCGTTGCAAGTAATAATAAAATGGTAGTACCGAGTGTCGAACTCAAGGATTGCGTTTTACTATTGAATTATATTTAATTACTAAAATTGAACAAAAAGGTTCCCAAGTTGATTGAAATAATGTTCGAAATTAACAACAATAATAAAATTGATCTTTTATAATGAGAAAAATGTCAGGGATGAGTTTCACTTCGAATCCAACCTTGGTGTCTAATTTGATCCTAGTTACTGAATTCCTTTATTGAATTATTACCGAATTCTCTTTATTATTCTTGCCCTAATATCTTAGTGACAGAACCTTTAATTCCAAAGTAACCCCTAATTTCTTAGTGGATTTAAGATTAGAATTAAGCATTATCGTATAGAAATTCTCTTGTAAATTATTGCTTTGCAACTAATTTAATTGGTTTCATGACCTGCATCTATCCCTAGACTACAAATTCATGAATTTCTCATCTCAAGCATTCGTAAAGTCCACTTCCGTTTCAAAATACAAATCGTAGAACATTTTAATGTTGATCAAGCAATAAAAAGCATTAAGCACAGAGATGAGAAAAACAATTCAATAAACTCATTCATATAACTAGAAATCAAATCAGAAAAATAAGGGTTTCATCTGGTTACACTCATCCCTAACAAATAGGGTTTAGTTACTCATGACAGAGATACAAAAGGTAAAGATTAAAGAAGAATTACAAGAATGATTCATGGATGATTCTTGATAAAACTGCTTCAATGGCGTTAGAAACGGTCGTCTTTGAGTTTCTATGCTAGGGCACAAGTCTCCCAACTTCCCAAGAGTCAAAAAGATCCAAAAAACAGCAAAAAATTGCGTTTTTATGATTGCTGATGCGCGTCACGCGCTCCAGGCGCGCAGGGCGCGCTCCAGGCGCGTGCAAGACAGTAACCAATCTGCAAAATGCGCTCCAGGCGCGCAGGGCGCGCTCCAGGCGCGCAACATCTGCTGTCTAACGTATTTTGCATGTTTCGAGTCTGAATTTGGTCCCGGTGTCTTCATGAAAGTTGTAGATATGGATCTTAGCTTTCATTAGCAATTGGATTGACTCCAATTGGACATCTAGAACTCCAGATATGGCTGAAATACTCCAAATAGGTCATGTTGATTTCTCACCAAAATTCAGCACTGCACTAAAACAAAGTAACAACGCAAAACTACGAAAAATCTCCACTTAATTAAGCAAATAATAACAAAAACATTTTATTAAATCAAATAACTAAAATCAACAAAATATATCAAATAACTCATTAAATTAACTAATGATTAAAGATAAATAAGACTAAAATCAATAGAAATTATGCATATGATGAAGAGTCATCAATAGATCTCATCTTTTTTTATTTTTGGGATTTGCAAATTGTTTATTGATTTTTGGAAGTCTTCAATAGCGATTTCTTCACTATTGATAGGTTCCCTTTTTTCTGGGAAGTTTTGGGTAGAAGGAGTGGAGAAAGAAGAAGTTCTACAAAAGAGATTATCCATATTTAAAATTTTGTCTTTTTATTTTGAAGAAACTTTCAAGGAATCACTGCCCTTAAACGCCTGTACATCGGCCCAGAAACTATTATTCTTGAAGATAAACTTTAAAGATTTTAAATATTTATAACCAATTTTATATAACCTATTTCCCCTCCAAGTCTGATACCACGAACGTCCTATATATATATATATATAAAGAGAGTTCAAAATTTTGTTTAAAAGTTAGTTTTAAGTTTACTTCGTTATTAAGGTGTTAAAGGCTTTGTCCTTTGGGTTTTTATGAGAACAAGGTTTCTACCTTTATAGATTGAACTAAAAAGTTTTAGTCATTGATATTAAATTTTTAATTTTTGTGAAGAAATTTAACTTTGAGAAACAAAGTTTCAAACTTCATGACTTTGTGAATAGTTCATATAAAAAAAAATATATATATATATAAAGGTTCAAAATTTATATATAAAAAAGGTTTGAAAGATAAATCTTTACTTTTTGAACAAAGTTTCAATCTTAAGTTTTGAAGTTAAAAGTTTTCATTTTTAGAGTAAGGGTATCAACTTTATGCCAAAATTCGAGGTATGAAAAAATATTTAGGTATTTTGAAAAACAATGATTGATTATAGTTTTGGGTTTTGATATATAATTTTATTATGAATGAAGATTTTAGTTTGAGACTTAACAAAAAATTGTGAACTTGGGAAATATTTGGTGAAAGTTTGTAAACAATTCATAATTAATGAAGAATAAGTTTTGAAAAATGTTAAATTGGAAAATCATTATTTTGAATAGTTAGAATATTCGAACTCTTTGTATTTCTTGAACAAACCTTCTACTAGTTTTTCAAATATTAAAGTATTGAAATTTATGTAGTTGATTGATGATTTGATTGAAATTTTAAACTGTGCGAGTATGTTTGACTTTGATTGATTTTGTTAAGAAAATATTTTATCCTAAATTGTTAAAGACAAAGATTTGAATTGAACTTCAATAAGTTTGAATAAAAATGTCGAGATTTTCAAAGTGTGGCATAAATATTTTGAATTTCATTTTCGTTGAAGTACTGAAACCAAAGTCTTTTTCAAGATAGGGAACCTAAGAGAAAAGTCAAACCCTAATTGATTTGGATAGTGACCGAACCGAGAGAGCATTTCGGGGTTGGTTTAGAAACGTGTATTGATTAAATTAATGGATTGGTTTAGGGTACAACGAAAATTGAGAGGTGTCATTGGAATCGTTAGATAGGTTATGTTGGTGAAGCATAAGTTGTTTGTGGAATAAAGCACCATCGAGGTAAGGGCACTTTCTAACAATATTATATATACTTGAATGTAGAGTGTGTATGTATACATGTTCTTTGTGCTTGTGATGAATAAAGGTGTACATGATTGTTTAGTATTTGATGTGATTGTGTATTCTTAACTAATAACATATGTCTTGAGTATGCTCTGTGGAAAAGTGTTAAAAAATTATTAGTGTTTAATGAGTATTAAAAAGGGGGTCTTTTTTAAAATTGCAGCTACATAATAATTGATTTGAAGAGTCAGAGCATGTTCATGCATTTCCTAGTTAGTGGTGACCGTGATGGGCCACAATATTAATGGTGACCGTGATGGGCCACAGTGTTAGCAATGACCGTGATAAGCCATGTGGTGGTTCCTTCAATTGATTGGTCCACCTTATCCTTAACAAGGATTTTGGAGTCGGGTATGTCTGTGATAAACTGCACTCTAGTAAATCATGTTGATCTGTTATAGGTGGCATCTTGGTAATTAGGATTGGTCTGTAAGATGCAGTACATTTATGATTTATGGCCCTCAAGGAGGGTGTAGAAATTCTGGAATCATGTGCACTGACATATAAGCATTGCATTAGGGTGTTTTTTTACACAAGTCATGTTTGTTATATGATGATATTTATATGCATGGTTGTTTATCACTTGATGTCAAGCCATGTTTTACTTTTGTGCTTTGTATTTTTGTATGTAAGTTGTTTTTAGATTGTGATCCTCTTCTATTATTGTGGATTGGGCTTACGCCCCATGTTCTTATTGTTTTTAGTTGTGCTGGAATTGCAACAACATTGAAGACGTGACATAGCGATGATTTTAGATTGGTAATCGAGCAATGATGCTTAATGTCACTCGTGGATCCTTAGTACCCAGTTATTGTCATTTAGATTAATGATCAACTTAAGGTTTTATTTAAGAATTTTATTTATTCTTACTTTTTTATTGCAAGGTTGTTGTCGCAATGGAATTTATGTATTTGAAACAATTGTAATTGTTTTAGTTAACATGTGTTGTTTGGATGTGTAACACCCCGATTTTTAAAGCGATGGTGTATTTTTTTTTCAAAGGAAATTAAAATAAAACCAAGAAATAAATAAGGAAAATACCATTGAATAAATATTTAAGTCATAACACAATTTACAAGCAGCATAATAGTTTTTTGATATATGAATTCAAAGTATTTACACATCAAAAATTGGTACATGGAACCCATCGAAAATAAAATGTCATGCTGACAATATTAATATAGGTACAATGTTCCAATTTAAAATAAACATAATCCAAAAGAAAGACATATAGTCCCTATACGTCAACCTAATCTGATCATTCCACAACTACAAGATCCCTATACATCCTGAGTGATCTTCACGCGCCCCACAAGATCCTCCTAACATAGCTCCAGTCAGGTGTTCCCAACTACATTTCCATCCACAAGGTACGAACCGGTTGGATGGTCCTGGTTCTCATCTGAGGGCAAAACCCAGATTTCCACAATAGTTGTAAAGGTCACCAACTGAAATTAACAATTAACACATAACATTTAAGTTTTTAAATGCACAAAATAACATTTCAACTTAGCATACACCTTAAAAGGGTTTCTATATGCCAAACATGCATAAACAAAGTTGAAAAATGAAGTTTTTAACAAAACAACATTGTTGTATTCGACTACAGCATCTTTGTATTCGAATACAAGGCTATTTCATCATTCAGTAGTTAAACAGCATGTCTGTATTCGACTACACAGTAAGTTAGTGGCAAAATAACATGTATGTATTCGAATACAACTTGCTATATTCGAATACACATCAGACAGCAGTAGAAAAACAGCAAAAGTCAACATTTTCCAGCTTTTCAAAGGGTTTCCAAATCAATCAACACTTACCCACAAATCCAAACAATCAAACTTAGCAATTATAGCGCAAACACCACGACATCTTGAGTTTTCAAAATGGTTTTGCAATCAATCACACTTACACACTACTCCAAAACAAAACACTTAGCGATTATAACACAATTACCACGACATCTTAAGTTTCGAAATGGTTTTGCAGTCAAATACGCTATCACACAATTCCCAAACGTAACACTTAGCATAATCAACACAATCACAATGACATCTCAAGTTTCAAAACACTCAATCATAAACTTGAATCAACACACTTACGCACAATTTCAAAACATGCTGCTTAACGGTTACAACGCAATACCCACACAGACAAGATGAACCAACAAATCACATGGCATCACCTTGACTCGACAATCCCAACACGGACAAGATGAACCAACAAATCACATGGCATCACCTTGACTCGACAATCCCAACACAGACAAGATGAACCAACAAATCACATGGCATCACCTTGACTCGACAATCCCAACGCAGACAAGATGAACCAACAAATCACATGGCATCACCTTGACTCGACAATCCCAACACAGACAAGATGAACCAACAAATCACATGGCATCACCTTGGCGCGAAAATCCCAACACAGACAAAACTCAAACATATTCACAAATTTATTACACAATTCACGCCAAAGCACAATAATTCATTTCTCCACAAAATCATTTTCACGACGACATTAAGTAAACACATATATTAAGAGATTCCCCATTCATAATACTCATTTAACTTTAACGATTTTCAAAACAAACATTAAGCAAACAGAAATATTAAGAGATTCCCCATTTTTAATACTCTTTTAACTTAAACGATTTTCACAAAACAAACACACATTAAGTAACAAGACATTATGAGATTCCTCATTCTTAATACTCGTTTAACTTAATGGTTTTCAAATTCCACACAAAACAAACTCAAACATAATATCCAATTCAATCCACGATTCACACCAATTCACATCAATCAACGAACAACAAGTATGAACACGCCGAATACGACGACACAAATCAACACAATCCATCACTCAAACACAACAAGTTTCATATACTCAAAATCATACATAAATGAGTTTAAAATTCATTTTCTATGAAACATTACTTTAACCCTAACCAAATTCTTTTCCTCACAACCACAGGTAAGTCCCTAAATACAAACTAAAAGTTTGGAAGGAGCCCTTACCTTCGCTTTAGCTTTAACGTGCGATTGCGGCACCATGAGTAAATCCGGTAAATTTTCCGCTCGCAACGCCGCTTCCAAAGTTGGTCCACTAGCACCGTAGCACGGAGGTGAGCCACCTTCCCTTCTATCACTTCTTGAAACGAAGCTTATATCTAGGTGAAACAGGGAGGTTTGTGTTTGAATCCCTAATACCGTTTTTCTTCGTTTTCGAATCAACGAGGAAGAGTGAAGTTGAGAAATCCTTGTCCTATCACCCACCAAGTCTTGGGTTTCTATTCTTGAAGTCAAAGAACGAAAAAGGAAGGAGAAGCAAGAAGGAAGAAACGGCGAACTCGCGAGGCAGGGAGGGAATCACTTTTGTTTTTTTTTCTCTGTTCCTCTTCTTTTCTAGCATATACATATATATATATATTACTATAATAATAATATATTATATATATATATATACCATAATTAAACCTAAACAAATAAATATCTAAATATCTAGATATTTTAGATATTTATGAAAATCATCACTTCTCAAACCATTTTGATAAAAATATCTACTCTCGTCACAACTCGTTTGACAAATATAATTTTTCTGCAACCCGAGATATTTTTATAACAAAATTGCCCGATATTAAATTCTTCGTAACGTAAATAAATTATTCTCCAACAAATAATTTTACTCGGGGCTCCAAATATATTTTTGGCATTAAATTCATTAAATACCAAAATACAATGATTTGACTAAAAAGACTCAGAGTTCAACACTAAAATCCTAAAGTAGTATAATTTGGGATTTAAAAATTTAGGGTCTTACAGGATGTACGTAAGTCTGTTGTATCGAAACAATTTTATATAATGAAACAATGAATCTAATCGCCACTTTTGGAAAAGAATTTTACAATTTTATATTTTACTCTGATTTAAATTACGTAAGTTTGGATGTACGTGACATAGCAAGTATTTTATCTAAAAATGTTTTGTTGTTTTAAAAAAAATTATACTCTTGCTGTTAAAAATCAGGGTGTTACAAATCTCTTCATCAACATTTTCTTGGCCATCTTCTGATTCACGTTTCTCATTTATTTGTAGAATATTGGTGAATTTTGATATGCTTTTAAAGCTATTATTTTGCTATTCATTATAGGTTTATCTTCTTGTAACAACACTCCATCTACCCTAAGAGTTCCAGTAAGTTCTTCCAAGCCTAGTACCTCAAGATTCTTGGCTTGAATTATAGCCGTCACCATTGGTCTCCACATGATTGAAGACATTCCATGATCTTTCTTACATGTCTTGTACTGAATAGGCTTTGCCAGGGGAACATGTTTCGTTCACTATGGTTGTGAATCTTGAGTACATTTCATTGATTGTTTATCCTTAACATGGCTTGTTCCTTCATGGTGAATTTTCAATGTGTCCCATGCTTTCTTTGTTGTATCACATTCATCTACTTTTTCACTTTCTTCCATGCTTAAGGCACATGATAAAAATAATTGAGCTTTTGAGTTTAGAAGTACCTTAGATTTTTCATCTGTTGTCCAATATGTTTCTTTCTTTTTAGTAGATGTTGAATCGATTTGATTTACTCTTTGTATGAAGTCTCCATATGTGATGACTCACCACATACCAGTATCTTGTGACTTTAAGAACAATTGCATTTTGCTTTTCTAGAAATAATAATTTGAGGCATCATGACCCTCCTTCAACAATGTATTTAGCTTTTGACATTATCTTCCTAAGTCTTTTACTCTAGATTTTTTTGGCTGTTTAATCCTTAAGAGACTGACTTTGATACCAATTGAAGTAAAAATGTTAATTATAAGGAAAGGGGTTTAAATTATAATTGCCTCTTTTAAAATTTATGTCTAAAAATTGAAAGTTTAACTCAAGATTGATCTTGGTTACAAACGAAGAACGTTATTGGTTAGTGGAAAAACAACAATATCAATTCATCAACAAGAAAATTGAATGCAAGACAAATAATAAATAAAGATAGAGAGATCATACAAGCATATATCCTGGTTCACCCAACATGGGTTACGTCCAGTCCTCACAAATGTGAGATTTTCCACTAAGTGCTCAAAACAAGAATGTTCTTGGTTTTCACACAATTTCCACATATCAATCTTGATTTATTATAGAGTTTCTACCTTTCTACCTAGCTAGAAAGGATTTTCACTATTACCTTACACTATTTTAGAAAGGATTTTACATGCTATGTTAACAATATAGCCTTGAGTTACAAAGTAATGATTTTGAGAATGTTAGAATTTGGATATTGCTCAACTCTTGTTTGAGAAATAGATTCTATATATTAGAACTCAGTAATCATTGATTCTTATGTCACACAAAGAATGGACATGCAACTTAAAATGATTTGAGAAGCTCGAGTATGATTGAATGAGTAATGTTTGCTTTGCACTTTGAGTTCTAGTTTGTTCTTCATCGTGAAGTTTTATTTATAGGATTTAAGAGAGCTTATGACAACTCATTTCATCGTTGGAAGCAAACCAATTGTCATGAGTAAGTGAATGGATGAGATCAGCCATAAAGCAAGATTGTTCTTGCTGAAGCAAGGTATGTTCTTGACATCAAAGAACTGTTGAGACAAAATCCTAAATTAATGTTTTGATGATAACTAAACAAAAGTTAATTAAGACTTATAATTATGATTCTAAGTGTTTTGGTATATACATGTGTGTTTGAGTGTATTAATCAAAGATAAGATCCAAGTAAAGTAAGAATAAATCAGTATGGAAAGCAAAATCTAAATAAACGAAAATGTTCTCCAGTTTTAAGAATGATCAAGTCAGCTTCAAGATCAATTAGTCTCCACTAGTTAAAAGAAGTTTTAGCCTCTGGATTTTACAACTATATCATCAGCACTTGGCAAAGAAAAAACTGAGATGATCAAATTCAAACAAAACTACTCGAATCACAAAGAGATAAAATCACAAATTAGCAAGACCAAACAGATCTAAACATTCTCCAGCTTGACTGTCAAGAAAGAAGAACATTCTTGACATAATTTTGATCATTCTAGACAACAGTCTGAAAAAAGAAAAATGTTCTGGTTATTTAAATTGAAGTTTGGAAAAAAGGAGAACGTTCTCATTTTCAAAGCCTTTTTAATCCAAGAATGTTCTGGTTTTGATAACATTAATCCAATAACATTCTGGTTTACAAAGAACAAAGTCTTCTTTAGTTTAAGATCGATCTCAGAAATGAAATTACATCAATCTACATTGAAAATTTCCAATATTTACTACAAAGGAACATAATTATATACTCAACATAATTCTAGGCATATTCAAGAGAAAATGATCAACAAAAGCAAAGTAATGCATCAAGAATAAAAAGCAAGATTAATCCCCAAAGTTGATGGCTTGCAATAGACAAGAACATTTCTTGTTTGTTGATAAAACAGTCCCTATTACGAAGGTACCAAAAGTAGGTACAAAGATCATACCAAAAATATCTACTCCAAAAGATTAACAAAGGCAAAAGCTAAGCATTAAGAACTAACAAGTTAGATCAAATCAATTTTTAATGCAAGGAAAGCTCTTGCAAATCGTGAATGGATTTCTAAATCATATACTAGGAATGTACAACTCTCAATAGGATCAAAGGACGATAGACACAACTGAGAACAAAAGTGTCAAATGATCATTCTCCAGTAGTGTAATGTTAGTCTCCAAATTGATAAATATTCTCCAACTTGTTACACTTATCTTTAGCAGCAAACATCCTTCTCTAGAATGATTATCAACTATCTCCAGAATGATCATATAGAATGATTATCAACTATCTCCAGAATGATCATATCAGTCTTCAGAATGATCAGATCAGTCTCCAGAATGATCAAATCAGTCTCCATAATGATCTTATTAGTCTCTAGAATGATTAGACCATTCTCTAGATTGATTATCAATCCCCAGGATGTTAAAGAAAAAGTCTTCAGATTGATCATCAATCTCCAGAATTTTCAATAAACATTCTGCAGCAGTTCATCATTATTCTCCAAGGTGTTTTGACAGAATTAGATTTACAGATCGAATCAATGACATCAACAAATATATCTAAAGTATAAAGGATCATTAAACACCAGAGAAATCTGATCAACAATGAAGAAATTAGTCCAGTTAAACAAAAATAAAAATTGTTCAAAGGCTGAAATATTTTTAATAATATAACTTGCTCTTTGGTCAAAACAGACAAGGCACTACCAACATATCTTTTTGACTATTATTAAATGTCCTAAAAGCCTAGAAAAAGAAGGCCAATGCACAAGGAGAATGCAGAGCTTCAAGTACTAAGAAATCCATTACTCAATCATACTTGAATTTCTCTCACTCACATACATTGAATCCTTTTTGATTTTTCCAATTCGATTCCTAGAATCATTCTCATGTATTTCTATGTCAAAGAATCAAAACTCAAACAAGTGTTGAGCCTTCTCAGATTTTGAGAAAACACTTTAAATCATTATTGTGTAAACTCAAGACTATAAGGGTAGTTTGTAGTTTGAGTAGTTTGTAGAAAATCCTTTTATGGTTAAAAGGTGGATGTCAAAATCCTATCTAAAGATTGATAAGTGACCTGATTGAACTCATTTATGGGTGGAAAGATTTTAACTTTGTAATCCAGGTTGGGTGAACCAGGATATATCCTTGTGTGGTATCTCTTCGATTATCTATTTACTTTCATTGTAATTGATTATCAAGTTAAATAGATAAATTGAATTATTGATTTTAACTAACCAAAAATGTTCTCCATTTTTAGGTTAAAACCAGAAACGTTCTTTGTTTTCTGTTTTCACAACCAAGATCAATCTTGAGTTATTTTCGTAAGTTTTCAACTTGAAATTTTAAAAGGGTGCATTTACAATTCAACCCCCCTCCCTTTCTTGTAAATTGACATTGCTACTTCAAAAACATTCTTCGAATTGGTCTGAGATAAGCTGACTTATATTTGTGATCTTGACAGTTGTTTGAAATGATTGCAAGCTTTGTGTCACATGTGCAAGTATGTTTGAAGGTACAACAACAGTGTCCTTTACAACCTGTCAGTTGTACTTGCACTTACTTGACTTGGAGAATGATCTTGCTTTATGCATTTTATGATGCAAGGTGTTTGAGTCTTCAAATTCTTGAATAATTCTTGCTTAGATTGATCCTTGTATATTTTTTATGAGGATATGAAATGAATAACACTTCCTGGATCTAATCTTTTACATAAAAAATATAATTATTCTTTTTTATGGCAGATATGGATAACGTTCTTTGTTTTCCAGAAATCTGTCAACAAAATTCTTCGTTTTACTGATTTTGCTTTCTTGATTTTAATAAGATCTGATTTGTATAGCTTGGTATAACAATCCTTTTTTTTTTTTACAACAAATTCAAATTCATAAATAAAGAAATACTTTTGGATAAAATATTTAAGTCATAACACAACGACAAAAGTCAACAAATATAAACAACTGAAATAGTTTTTCGGGAATAAAATCCAAAGTATTTAAACAGAAAAATACACCGGGGCTATGAGACCTATCATGTATCGCTCATACCCATGGGATATTCTCGGCAAACACCTGCAGATGATTTTTTCTGAAAAACGCTGCATCTTAGAAAAGTTTTTCTTCGACAAAAAATTCACTGTAATTAAATAAAATTATTCATCGATGAATAATTTTAATCGGGTCTCCAAAAATATATTTTTGGCATTTAACTCACAAAATACCATAAAATTGGCTAAAAAGCCTCAGAAATTCAACACAAAATTCCACAAAATACATAAATTAGAATTTAATATTAAGGGTCTTACACTTGGTGTCATCAATCTTGTTTTAACACACTCAAATACACATGTTAAATACCAAAACACTTAGAATCATAGTTAGAAGTCTTAATTAACCTTTTGTTTAATTATCATCAAAACATTAATTTGGGATTTTGTCTCAACATGAACCACTACAATATTTATAATCGAATGATAAACGTTTGTAAACATTTTAAGAATTTAATTTTGATGAATAGGTACATAATTGTGACTTATAACTAAGAGTTATATATTATTAATTGTGACTTTATAACTATATTGCAACTTCCTATCAATTTTGTTTATAGAACTCGAATAATTTCGTCGTATGACTTGCATCTTCATAATGTATTATAATCGATATGTGAATGTGTATCGTGACGTGTGTTCATTTAAAATATTTTTAATTAGAAAATATTTTGGTTTATAATACTTTATAATTGAATTTAAGATATTTGAATAATTTTTAAATTTAATCACACCAATATCATTTATTTATCGATCTATTTTAATTAAAGTGTGAGTAATTGATATGGGCACGGGTACTTAAGTACCCAAAAAATAAATGTACGGATATTAAAGTTGATACTCAAGAAGATACAGACACGGTACAAATATTTTTTTTAAATCACTGATATGGGGACATGTACTATAATATCCTACCCAAACCTTATCCATTACTGTCCTTAGTTAAAATATTCATATAAAAAAGAAAAAAGTTCAAAGCAATTAGCTTGAAGAGTCGACCAATCCTGATGATTGAAAAACTTGGAATACGAAAGCATCAAATATTTTACAATTACATCGGCTTCAAATGTATTTTTTGGGTGCAGTGTTTGTTTAACTATTGGTGTTATGATAGAGCAGATCAAAGATTTAGTTATGGGATGGGATGCATATTTTTATTTCTCCCAAAAGCATCAAGTATGTTATCGTTAATTCGTTACGACATTACCTCGATTTCAAATGTATTTATGGACTCACAAAGAGTGTTTGTTTAACTATTGGTATTATGATAAGATTTATAAACGGCATTGTTGGAGGATATTGAATAAATTGGATTTAAAGGATTGGAATCACATAATAGAGTTAAAAGAACGTTTTGTTGTAGGATAAAATTATCTTTCTTAATTTTCATGATTAAGGGATCTTGTATTATTTAGAGACTACGTAATCTTGACAAAAAAAAAAAAAGAAGAGTATTGCCTGAATTAAATTTCTCATACTCTTATATGGAAGCTTCTATGTTTTTCTTAAAAATCATTTAACATCCACTATTATTAGATATTTTTTACCAGAATATTCTATTTTTCAAAAAATTTAATCAAAATGTCTCACTTTACAATTTACATACTAAAATGCCCTACTTTTTGGGGTTAACTTGATATCGTTTTTTGGGGGTGCGATCAGGCAAAATAAATTTTTTTTTTCCCCTAGAAGGAGGTCGCTGGCTGGGGATGTGACCTCCCAAAGGTTTTTTAAAAAAATTTAATTCATTTTTTATTTTATATAATTGTTAATATTTTAATAAATAATTATATTAAATAATACACTTATAATTAATAATAATAATACATTAATAAATAATAATAATAATAATTAATTATTATTATTATTTTTATTATTATTAAAAATTGTTATAATTAAAAATAATTAAAATTAAAATAGGAAATTAATATTATAACTATTAAAAGTAATTAAAATTAAAAATAGTAAATTATATTATAAATTTAAAAGAACATACATTAATAACAAAAATTACATTAATAACATGAAACAAAATACATTAAATAAATAAAAAAAATACATCTTATTAATGTCCACCTAAATGACCTCCAGTTCCACATCTAGGATTTTGTCGAACTCGTCTAGCCCTTTGAACGAGTTGAGGCTCTTCTGATTCATCCTGGTCATTATCCTGAACGTTAGTTGTAGGTGGATTAGAACCACTATCGACTTCCATATAAGTTTGAGACGAATTAGTATACATGGTTTCAAACACAACATAAGCCAACTCAGGAATTATGCACTGAGTTCCAAACAAATTATGGAAAAGCCCACTTTCTGTTGGATGACGAAGGGTTGGTATTTCTAGAACTAGAACGTAGTATTGAGTCGTTGGTGGATATGGAACTTTTGTAGTAGGGACGTGTAGATGAGGTGATGATAGAGACAGTTGTATCATGTTTTGTTGTTGTGGGCTTGATGGGGAGGTCGACGAAACATAAGGATACGACGATGGTTGTAAACGGGGATCACAGAGATATTGTTCGACCGATATAAATAATTTGGTGTGCTGTCTAAACCAAATCATATATTCTTTGTTGTGGCATAAAAGACATTCTACGATCTTACCTTACAACACGTAATTGTGACACTCGTTCCAATGTTGAATTTCTTCCCTCCAAACCCAGTTCCAATTATCATCAACCCCATGCCTCATGTCGACCTCATGATACGCTCTCATGTCCTCTGGTGGTTGTGGTATTTGTTGATGGAAGCCGAACTGAAGTGTGACCCTTATCTGTATGATGTTTTTCAACAATATGATAACAATGCAGATAGGTACATGCAATCCAAGTGACCATCTCCTTCTTCTGAAACTTCATGTTGGAACATGAGATAAGGTCTCCAATATAATTGATATTTAAAAAAACAAGCTAAAGTAATTATAACAAGTATTAAAAACAAAAATATTTAAAAAAGTTCAAATAAATGTGAATGAATATATTACTTCGTCAACCATCTTGTGATCAATTATTTTTCGGTATCCTTCTATGCCGTTATAAGGAACTTTACCAAAATTTAGACCACCAGCCGAATATATTAAAAATAAAAATTATAATAAAATTAGTAAAATAGAAAATGGTAAGCAGTTGGTTTTAAAAAAAAAAGGAAAAAATATATAAAATTTATTTGCAATGGTTACCTTTGTGCAAGTGGAAATATACATGGATTGGGTGATTCTGGAGCGACACAAGACAAACGATACCATGCCCAATTTTGCAACAACAAATGCACATCCTCCCATAGACATTACACCGAGTTTCGTTCCAAGACATAGTTCTCTATATAGTGTGGCTAAAATAGTTGAATCCCAACTAGATTGAGATGTTTTTTGTAAATCTCCTAACAGTCAAATATATTTTAAATGGACCCGGTTGTTGGATTTGTTAGGCATCAATAACCCTCCGATCATACGTAGGAAGTATGCTCGAAAAGATGCTAGTTTTTCTAATACAAATGTATCTTCACCAACATCGTCAAACGTATCATTGAACCACTTTAATTTAATAGAATTACCTTTTGTTGCTCCTTGAGGTGGGATAACTCCTAAGTAATCTTCACAAATTTCTTTAACGTTCACCAAATTTGAACCGCTAACAGCAAAAACGAGAAATATTTAATGCTAAAATGTAGTATACATCTTCTAGAGTTATTGTGCATTCACATACTGGAAGATGAAATGTGTGAGTTTCTGGTCTCCATCTCTCAATCATAGCAGTAATGAGACCAACATCTAGTTTATAATTTTTGAGTTTTATCACTTCACCGAAACCAACCTCTTGCAAATATGGTAATATGGCTTCATTTGGTTTTTTGTTGGCGTTACCGTGACATTTTAGTTTATCCTTTAAGGGTGACTGAAATTAGCAAAAATAAAATAAGTAAAATAAAATTCAATAAAATAAAATAAAATACAATACTTTAAAATACAATATAATAAAATAAAACAAAATAAAATACAATACTTTAAAATACAATAAAATAACATAAAATAAAATAAAATACAATACTTTAAAATACAATAAAATAAAATAACATAAAATAAAATACATAACTGATATAGTTTATCGACACCTTGTGTTATTCGGTGAAAATATAACAAGGTTTGAACTGATGAAAGTTTACGACGACGAAGATGTTGAGTTGATGTTTGATGTGTATGCATATTGGTCACAACTCGACACCATCGAATTATATGTTACCTTTGAGTCTGGTCCTCCATCAATAAACATTGATCAACCATCGGCCTCAAACATTCCTTATCAACCCAACTTATATTCTCCATCCCAACACTATGAACCATCACAACACTATGAACCATCACAACATTATCAACCATCACAACACTATGAACCATCACAATACTATCAACCATCACAACACCATGAACTATCACAATACTATGAACCATATTCTATCCAATTAGAACAAACTCATTCAGTAAGTTATCAACTCCAACATCAATCTACTCCAACAAGTCCACAATGTGGTCTTCCCCTAAGAGATTCTAGTGAAGAGGATGAAACATACTTCGATGAATCATTTGGTGATTCTGACGATGACATTGATGTTGACGAAGATATGGAAACAGAAGATCAACATATCCTACCTGACTTTAATCCACCATCTCACCTAAAGAGCATCAATTTAGATACTCAAGATCGTTCAAGTGAATTTCATCACTTGTTCATTAATGAAGTCCCAACAGTAGATGGAACTCTTGAAGTAGGAATAAAGTTTCAAAACAAAGATGAATGCGTACATGCAGTCAAACATTACCATCTAAAACAATAACTGAATTTTGTGGTACAAAAATCAGATTCAGAAAGGCATGTTATTTATTGTTCAAATCCAAATTGTTTGTTTAGATGTAGAGCTTCAAAATGCAAAAATAATGAATTGTGGGTGTTTGGTAAATTAAATGTCCCTCATACATGCACAAATTCTGCATTGTTACAAGATCATACGAAACTCGATTCTAACATGATATGTACAAGCATAATACAAGTTGTGAAAGTGGATCCTTCAATCAAAGTGAATGTCATTATTGCTGAGATTCAGGCTTTGCACAACTACACAGTTACTTATAGAAAGGTCTGGAAGGGAAAAAATAAAGCAATCGAATAAATTTATGGAAATTGGAAAAAATCATACAATCAACTCCCACAATGAAGGTTGGTTATGCAAACATTTGCTATAGGAACCAAAATTGAAATGGAAACAATCCCAACTTATCATGAGAATAGTTTGATAAATGGGATAAGGATCTTTCATAGACTATTTTTTGGCTTTTGTTCCGTGCATATCTGCGTTTAAATTCTGCAAACTGATAGTACAAGTTGACAAGACTTGGTTGTATGGAAAGTAAGGAACTCTATTGGTAGCAGTTGCACAAGATGGGAACGAAAATGTAATTCCTATTGCTTATGCTCTTATAGAAGGTGAGACAAAATAAGGTTGGAGTTTCTTTTTGAGAAATTTGAGAAAATATGTCACACCACAATCCAACATTTGTATGATTTTAGATACACGAATCAATTAAGAGTACTTATAATAATTCGAATAATGGGTGGCAAGATCCTCCATCAAAGCATATGTTTTGTGTCTGACATATTTCACAAAATTTTGCAAGGAAATTTAAGGACAATGCTTTGAAGAAAAAAGTTGTTTCTATGGGTAATAATTTCATTCTTAATTTTTATAATTAGTGTAATTTTTAATAATTTCATTCCTAAATTATATAATTAGTATAATAATATTTTGTCTACTATTTCAATACAGGTTACTCGATCAATGAGCCTACATATCGATACTATCGCAGAGAAATCAGCATAGTAAACCCGGAGGCTTTGAAATGGTTAGAATACATACCTCGACAAGATTGGATTCAAGCATTCCATGGAGGTAGCCGTTGGGGTCAGATGACAACCAACCTTATGGAGTCGATTAATAGAGTATTAAAAGACACGCGCAACCTTTCCATCACGGCTTTGGTTCAATCAACTTATTTTAAAACAGGGACACTGTTTCCAACCATGGGAAAACGACACACGTCAATTTTAACTTCTGGTCAGGTATACACAGAAACTTGCATAAATTTTATGAAATTGGAAATAAGCAAATCCAATAGTCATAAAGTGGATAGTTTTGATCGGAGCAACCATACTTTCATGGTCCATGAGACAGTAGTTTCAAGGGAAGGGCGACCAATTGGTCACTTCAGTGTAAACGTTCCTAACAAGTGGTGCCATTGTGGAAAATATCAAGCTAAACATATGTCTTGTTCACATGTCATAACAACATATTCTAGCATAAAATATGATTATTGGAGCCTTATACCTGATGTGTACAAGGAGGAAATGGTACTAAAAGTCTACGACAAAGTCTTCCCCCCCATACCAAACAAAGGATATTGGCCACAATATAAATGTATTAAGTTGTGTCACAATCCACTAATGCGGAGAGTCAAGAATGATCATCCAAAAAGCAAACGCATTAGAACTGAAATGAACAATACAAAAAAAAGTACCCAAAAAATGTGGATTATGTCAGGTTCCTGGTCATACTAGGAAACATTGTCCAAACGCTGCGGACACATCTACTCAAATTTGATGTATAATTTTTTTTATTGTATTTTCTTTGAAATTTATAATATTAATTTCCAATTTTAATGTATTTTGTTTCATGTTATTAATGTAATTTTTCTTATTAATGTATTTTCTATTAAGTTTATAATATATTGTTTTTAATTTTAATTACTTTTAATAGTTCTATATTAATTTCATATTTTAATTTAAATTATTTTTAACTATTTTTAATTTAATTTTAATTATTTTTAATTATAACAATTTTAAATAATAATAATAATAATTAATATTATTATTTATTAATATATTATTATTATTAATTATAAATGTATTATTTAATATAATTATTTATTAAAATATTAACAATTACATGAAATAAAAAATGAATTAAATTTTTTTTGAAAACCTTTTGGGAGGTCATATCCCCAGCCTGCGACCTCCTACTAGGGGGAAAAAAATTATGCTTTGCCTGGTCGCACCTCCAAGAAACGATGTCAAATTAGTCCCAAAAAGTAGGACATTTTAGTATGTAAATTGTAAAGTGGGGCATTTTGGTAAAAATTTTGAAAAGTAGAATATTCTAGTAAAAAATCCCTATTATTAGTAATAAAAAATTTAGAAACTTTAAAATAGTATTTTGCTAATATTTTTTAAAAATGTTATTTAATTATTTTAATTTATTAAAAAATTATTTAAGAATTTTTATTAAATAATAACTCATTTATCCATCATTTTAAAGATTAAATATACCAAAACGTAGAAATCATCTTCTTACATACGACTTTCAAGAATATGTTTAAGAATTAGTCATTAGAAGACATATGCTAGTAATACAAAGAAATTGTTGATTTGTAACACCATAAGCTATTTATCTAGAAAATAACTTATAATTTCAAGATGTTATAATATCACATGTAGTTCAATACATGTTTTGACTTTAAATCTAACAATATTAAAATTCTACATCACCGCCTCAAAAGCTTAACCCCAAAGTAAGAATCACAACATTCAAAGTCCTAGTACAAACTTCAAAACAAGCTTAAAGGAAATAAAAAGAAAATCATCATTCCAACTCTAAGCTATTAGCTCTATTAGTAAGACTTTTTATTTGAAAAAAATATAAACAACATGGGATGAGATTTCATCTTAGGGGTCACAAATAATGGAATTTAAATATAGTCAACAATCTATTAGAAAGTATACTTATCTTCTAATTCACTTTCTTTGCAGTCTATTATTAACTATATCTTCTATATCAAGTCTTAGTTCTAACTAAATGTCTAAGTCATTAAGTGTGAGTAACCTTAAACCCTAGACCAACAAGGACGTCATAATGACTACAAAATATTTCCATAATGCCATAACTTGTTAGTAACATATTTTGGTAAGATTCCACATAATTAATTCTTTAAGTAGTGTTAGTGTAACTGTGGTTTTAGCTATAATCCTCTAGTTGATGTTTTAATAATAATAAAAACAAACAAACAAACAAATAAAGAACAACTATCCTCCAATTTTATTTGATAAGAATATAGATTAAGTTAGAAGACAAAGATGTATATTATTGAATATGAGTAAGTTAGAGATAATAATATGAGTGTTTCTAACACAAAATAATATCACCTAATAAACAAGTATAATGTTTACTGATATAGCAAGGCAAAAGTATTGCTATATGCATTTGAAGATCTGTAGTTCAAGTCAATGCAGTAAAGATAAAACAAATACAAGTCAACGATTGTTCTTCTAAAGACAAAATAAAATAGTGCTACAATGACTATCTACCTCTAATTGAAAACGATCTTGAGCCTCTAACTCAAAGATCAAAATAAGAAAACTCTAAGTAAAGCTTCTAATAATGTCAATGTTCCCATACAAGCTAGATCATCTAATTAACAACAAAAATAGAATAAATTAAACAAGTTCACAAAAAATATAAATAAGTTGTTAAAGTTGTATATAACTCTCATGAATGCGCTCTAAAATGTGCCTCTGGTGATTCTGTTGTTGCAAGCAATGCTCTAATTAGCATGGTTCTGATAACTATGTCAAGCATATGGTTATTGCCTATGATAAGTATGAAAGGCATATGACTATCTGTCATTGATAAGTGTGACAAGCTTTTGACTGTCTAGCTCTGATAAATGTGACAAGCACATGATCTTCTAGCTCTAATAAAAAGTCGATACTCAAGTAGAAAGTCAATGCTCTGATAAAGTCAGTTTCCTGATAAGAAGTCTAAGCTCCAATGTCATTTGCTTATCATAATGGACTCATCCACTGACTGAAGAAGTGCATGACATCATCTGAGATCTGTCTTTTTATTTGAAGATTTACATAATCAATTATGAATATATATATATATATATATATATATGTCTTAATGACTGATTTGCCTTAAATACTAATTTAAGATTTTCAACAAACACTTCTTCTCTATAATTAAGAAGTAACCGATCATTCTATCAAAAATAGAGAGAAAAATGAAAAAGATAATGTGTGAAAAAAAAATCATGTCAAATTTATAACTTCCATTTAACTTGAATGTTTTGATAAAGAACTTACTTTGTTAACCCAGAGAAGTATTTTTCAGAAAATATCAAATCATAATTTAAGCCCCCTTTGTGTTTTCCAGAAGTTCCCCTCTTACACTCATTTACATGTCCCTTTGTATATAGAAGGAAGAACCATGTGATTTTCAGCATAATCATAACTCTCTCTCTCTCTCCCTCCCTTTTTTTTATAAATATATACACACACATACAAGTGATTATATGAGTGAACATTCAACATAGAACTTGTATATACTATTTACAACAGTTGTAATAATCAATCATACCAAATGGCATTGTATATAATATCAATCATCAATATAAATACATTAATCATACATGAAGAAATTATAGAAACATAAATACACGTCAAATAAGGTCAAAAACATCAATTCTCACAATCAAGGGCGATTGTCCTAGCGTCAAGCGCTTCCTAGCCTGCGCCTAGAGCTAGCATTAGGCGTCAGATCTTAGACTTGAAAATCACTAGGCGTCCCTATGTAGCTCTAGGGGATTACTTTAATTTGACAATACATACTTTTGGGGATTTGACAGAAAAATGCATTTCAAGAGACTTCAAAACACTACTTTTCATAATTCTATAAGGGAAAACAACAAGGCTAACATTACCCTAGATATATACCAAATTTACGACTTCAATTAAACATGCATGCTTCACAAAATCGGTTTAAAATGATTTAATTCCATTTTATATGTTATTTTACTAATTCAAGGGCTTGTATCATCAAGACATAAGGAAAACAGAAAACATTAACAATGGATCCTAACATTCAATCATTTAAGTAACATCAAGTGGGACAAATCATAACACGAATAATTTCTCGAACATAACACAACAATTTTGACAAGATCTCTAGAAATTACTTATCCGCATGACATATTTTTAAGAAATCATTCAAAACACTTAAAAGAACCACACTAATTCATTCTCATTTCAATCACTAATCCTTAAATCTTCAATCTATAGAAATTTACTATCCCACTCATGCATGCAAATGAAAAGAGAAGGGAGTCCACCTTTGAGATTTGCCAAAAAAAAATTAAAACGAAGGAGATTGTGATTTTGTGTCTTTTCTTCGTCAGTCTCTAATAAGAAACTCATTTCTCCTTGTCTTTCTCTTCACCCCTTCAATTTAGACAACATTTCCCTTCTTAAAGCCCATTTTATTTCCTTCTTATTTTTATTCTCTTTATTTTCTTTTCTCCCTAAGAGTAAGAGAGTAGGTGTATTTTGTGCATGTACTTGTGTGTGTAAGTGGAGTGGGAATAAATTGTTGACTTTTTGTCAACTATTGGTGCTTATATTTTTTATTGGTTCATCTTCTTATTAAAACCCCTCCTCTCTTTTATTACTACTCCTCTTCTTTCCACAACTTAACACAAAAATAAGTTCTAATATACAACATCCTTCTTTTAACAATTATTTTATACTCATGTAAAAACTTTAATTGAATACTATGTATTATTTAAGGTAAGTAATAATGTTACATGATTTGTTTCTTTTGTCTTGCATTTTCTGTAAAATAATTTTTATTCTGATTTTAATGTTTTGTGCATAATATTTTTTTTTAAAATTTAAATTATCTTTTTACAAAAGTTTTAATACTCAATTGAATTGTGCATCGCACATATAAATATGCGAGTAAAAACCTATTTTGTTATCACGACACCTCATTCACCGAAAACTCCTTTGCTGCGGGCGTTGCACGACACCTCATTCCTCCTCCTCGTTCGGCAGCAAGACGCAAAGCAACACACAGGGATTTGAGTGGAACTTCCAGTTTTTTGATCACGTAAGGCTTCATGTGATTTTAGGGATTTGGGGTTTTTTTGGAAAATCAGTAATTTTGGAGTTTTTCGCATCAAGATGAATGAAGGCGCAATTTTAAGGAACCTACGATGGAGGGTGGGCGCGATTGAAGGGTAATTGAGATATTTGGGAAGATGAAAATGAAAAGTTCTGCAAATTTGGGAGTAAGAGTTTAGGAGGAAACGAAAACGCTTCTATGGTGTAAGAGGAAACCCAAAACATATAAAAATTTATTAAAATAATGTATTACGAATCAGAAAATGAAGCGTCAGCTAATCCAACGCTAAAAGGATGATTAAAATTTAAAAATAAAGAAGTGTCAGTCATGTTTTACTTATTGTCGGCTCGACCGACACTAATAATTAATGAAAAAAAAATTAATGTGTTAGCGTGTGACTGACCAACGCCAATTAGATGCTAACTAGCGTAGGTTTAAGTGGCTGACGCTAAATATGGCAGCAAAAATATGTTTTTCTAGTAGTGAAAGAAAAGATAATATATTAAACAAGTTCACAACAATTCGAAATAAGTTGTTGAAGTTGTATTTGACTCTGACGAATTCGCTCTAAAACGCGCCATTGGTGATTCTGCAGTTGCAAGTAATGCTATGATTAATCAGACACTAATAACTGGTTCTAGCATATGGTCATTGCCTCTGATAAGTTTGAAAGGCACATGATTACATGCCATTGATAAGTGTGACAAATATTTGTTTGTTTATCTCTAACAAACGTGACAAGAGCATGACATTCTAGCTCTAATAAATAGTCGATGCTCTGATAGAAAGTCAACGCTATGATAAAGTCAATGTTCCGATAAGAAGTCTAATATACAACTTAACTCAAAATAAGTTCTAATATACAACGTCCCTTTTTTAACAAATATTTTATACTCATGTAAAAACTTTAATTGGAGCAATAATGTAAGGTTTGTTTAAAAATAATGCGAATAAGTGCTTAAAAAATATCACTAAAACCGGTTGGTTTGTTTTATTTGTTAATATCTAATTAGAAAAGATTGATTGAATTTTTTTATCCTATTTTCAGTTTATTTGCTATGTTATTCTGTTAATGTTGTTTTGAATTTAAGAATGAAGTGAAGAGGAAAAAATTAAATATTTTTTTTATCAATACCAATTTTTTAAATATGAAAATTTTGATAATTATTTAATATTAAAAAAATTATAAAAAAAATTTAGACTTTCAATCTATTGAAGTTCGAAATAATAATAATAATAAATAAATAAATAAATAAATAAAAATTCTAATAGAATATTTAAATCCTTCTTATTTTTCTTAACACCTACAATAAATAAACAATGAAACATAAAAATAAATAAATAAAGTTTCTATCCCTCTATTATACATAGATGAACTCGTAGTAATCATCAATCACTATACGATAAAACACCGCAACAACAGCGAATATGTGTGTTTTATGCAGCAGAACCAAGTGAAATATATTACCACAAAATCCACAAGAAAATAAGTGGATTCATCTTGTTCTCACTTCTTTAAGATTGCAAACATTGACAACAGGATGGAAACTCCAATCATAGCCACTGAATTTGAAATAAATCCGGCAGCTCCGACATCGGGACCTGGTGCCGGAGCCGACGAAGGACTAAGGTCTTGTGCTGAGGCCATAGCGGCGAAGACTGCTACAAAAAAGAAGGAAAATAGCTTCATTGTAGTAGCTGATGATGATGCCATTGTAAAATTAAATAATATAGAAAGTAGGAAATTGAAAATTAAAAGAGTGAAGAAGTATTGTGAATTATGGAGAAGTTTTACAGATTGTTTGTTGAATTGGCAATGAAATTGTGTGGGAGTATTTATAAAGATTAGGGAAACGCGTGGGGCCTGCAGAAAACGTGGACAGCTGGAGTACACTGAGAAACAAAACAAATGTACCGACTTTATCATATAGATGTTTGTATACTTTGTGCGCTGTGTTTATGTGCTGTTCAGTTTTGTTAAACAACCAATTAGAATGATTTTTTTTCCTAATTGATTTTTCTTTGATGAATTGCAACCGCCATTAGGACCTACGTTTCTGTTGTCATTTCTTTTTTGACAATTGCACATTAAAAACTCAAAGTTTTGTGAAATATTTGTATGGACCGTGTCAAATAATAATGGTGGTAGTTTTTTTATACCAATACAAAGGTTGATTTGTTGATTTTTTAATATATTATTAAATTAATCTTTAGTAACACTTCAATTTTTTAAGTTTTTATTTTTATTTTAATTTTAATTTAAATTTCAAGTTATTAAAATTTTAATATTATTATTAGTTTTTTTTACATCCGCATAAAAATTAAGTATCATGTTCAAATAAATTTCAGAATGTTTGTTATATATTTTAAAAAAAATTCCTATATTTAATTGAATTCATAGTTCAAATCATGAAATAAATTGATATATTCATCTCTAATATATTCAATCTGTCAAATAAATAATTTAAATTTTAAGATTTAAGTTATAAATTTAATAAAAATATGAATTTTGTTGACGATAATTATTATTTTTATGAGTTTTTTTTTAAGATGATGATAAATTTTTTGAATTTCAATAACATAAATAATAACATCGTTGATATTTTAATCAAATCAAAAATAAAAATAACTAAATTGTTATAAAAAATTAAGTTACAAAACCGAAGTTATTTTACTTAAAAAATGATCATTTCACTTTTTGATCGATTTTTTTTTATTAAATAATTATTTTTAAATGCTTAATAAGTACAGCTTTCATTACAAATATTCATAAAGTTCTAAAATATTACCCTTCATCAACCAATTAACACATTATTTGTCATGAAACATTATATTTGGACACATATATTTTAAAAAACATATTGATAAACAGAATCTTTAGTCCATTCCTTGATAAGTTTGTTGTGGTGTTCATTGATGATATATTAATTTATTCGAGAACTGAAGAAGAGCATGGAGAACATTTACGTCAAGTTCTTGAGATTTTACGCGAGAAACGATTGTATGCCAATCTATCAAAGTGTGAATTTTGGCTAGAAAAAGTGAATTTCTTGGGACATGTGATAACCAAGGAAGGAATCGTTGTAGATCCGGCTAAGATTGAGGCGGTTCTTGCTTGGGAACAACCTCGGACTGTCACGGACATACGAAGTTTTGTAGGACTGGCAGGGTACTACAGGAGATTTATTGAAGGTTTTGCTAAGATTGTGTCCCCACTGACACATCTTACCAGAAAGGATCAACCTTTCGCATGGACGGAGAAGTGTGAGGAAAATTTTCAGTTACTGAAGACGAAATTGACGACCTCACCAGTGTTGGTGTTACCGCAATCAGATGAACCCTATGAAGTTTATTGTGATGCGTCTCACCAAGGGTTGGGATGTGTTCTGATGCAACACAAGAAAGTTGTAGCTTATGCCTCCAGGCAATTGAAGATTCATGAGAGAAACTATCCTACTCATGATTTGGAGCTTGTTGCGGTTGTTTTTGCCCTGAAGATCTGGAGAAACTATCCTATCATGTAGTCGCTGATGCATTGAGTAGAAGAAGTGTATCGGTGTCTTCAATAATTATGGCTAGACAACAAGAGTTGTGGGAAGCTTTTCGAGACCTACACTTGAACGTAGAGTTTGCACCGGGAATTTTGAGACTCGAAATGATTAAGATTTCGAGTGGACTACTTGAAGACATTGCAAATTCTCAAAATGACGTCTTAATTCAGGAGAAGAGGAACCTAATAGTGCAAGGGAAGACAACAGAGTTCAAAATTGGAGCAGATAATATTCTACGATGTAATGGTAGGATTTGTGTACCAGAAATTACGGATATGAGGAAAACAATTCTAGAAGAGGCTCATAAGAGCAAGTTGAGTATTCATCCTGGAGCAACAAAGATGTATCAGGATTTGAGACAGAATTATTGGTGGCCAGGAATGAAGAAACATGTAGCGGAGTATGTATCGACTTGTTTGACTTGTCAGAAAGCGAAGGTGGAACATCAGCGACCTGCTGGGATGTTGCAACCTTTAGATATACCTGAATGGAAGTGGAACAGCATTTCCATGGATTTTATTACTGGATTGCCCAAAACGAGGAGAAAGAATGATTCTATATGGGTGATAGTGGATCGATTGACTAAATCCGCACACTTTTTGCCAGTATAGACCACCTATAAGGTAGATCAGTTAACAGAGATTTACATTGCTGAAATTGTGAGGTTACATGGGGTACCATCGAGTATTGTATCAGACCGTGATCCGAAGTTCACCTTGCATTTTTGGGGAGCATTGCACGAAGCGTTGGGAACGAAACTATGGTTGAGTTCAGCTTACCATCCACAAACGGACGGACAGACTGAAAGGACGAATCAGTCCCTTGAAGATCTGTTGAGAGCATGTGTGTTAGATGATAGAGGGAGTTGGGATGATGTACTTCTGTTGATTGAGTTCACCTACAACAATAGTTTCCACACGAGTATTGGGATGGCACCATATGAGGCTTTATATGGGCGCAAGTGTCAAACGCCCTTGTGTTGGTATAAGGATGGTGAAAATATGATTGTCGGACCAGAGATGGTGCAATAGACTACAGCTAAGGTAAGGAAGATCAAGGAGAAAATGAAGACTTCACAGGATCGTCAAAAGAGTTATGTAGACAAGCGTCGCAGACTTTTGGAATTCGAACAGGGTGACCATGTATTTCTAAGAGTCACACCTACTACTGGAGTTGGTAGAGCATTGAAATCGAAGAAGTTGACTCTGAAATTCATTGGACCATATCAGATTTCTGCACGAATTAGGCCCGTTGCTTATCGGATTGCATTGCCTCCGATACTGTCCAATATTCATGACGTATTTCATGTGTCGCAATTGAGGAAATATCTTGCAGATCCATCTCATGTGATCGAGCCAGACACGATCCAGCTAAAGGATAACTTGTCGTTTGACGTACCACCGGTGAGAATTGATGACAGAAAGATCAAACGATTAAGGACCAAGGATGTTTCGTTGGTTAAAGTGATTTGGAACCCAATTACGGGAGACGCGACCTGGGAACTGGAGAGTAAGATGAGAGAACAACACCCAAAGTTATTTATCGACGCATAGTTTCGAGGACGAAACTAATTTTAGGGGGGGTAGTAATGTAAGACCCATAATTTTAAAGTGTACTTTATGTATTTTAATGGATTTTGGTATTGAACTCAGAGGCTTTTTAGCCAAAGTTATTAATATTTTGGAGTTTATATGATCCAAAGGTATTTTGATGCCCGATTAGAATTACTCGTCGATAAATAAATTAACTTAACTGCGGCGAATCTTTCGCGAAGAGTTTAATGCGTTATGAGCGAAAGGGTAATTTAATAAATATCTAAAGATTTTGAGATATTTGTTATTTATAATTAATATATATATATATATATAGAAAAGGAAGGGAAGGAATTGGAGAGAAAGCAAATAGAAAGAAAAGAAAAAGGAAGAAAGGAAAAGAGAAGGAGGGAAAAACAAAAATTCCATCGTCTTCCTCCTCTGCCTCGCGAACACCATTTTTCTCCCTCCCTCCATTGTTGCTCGTTTTTTGCTTTCTTTTCTTTCCTTAGAGTTCAAAATTGATAGTGGGTTATAGGACAAGGATTTCTCAACTTCACTCTTCCTCTTTGATTCGAAAACGAAGAAAAACGGTATTAGGGATTCAAACTCAAATCTCCCCGTTTCATCTAGATCTAAGCGTCGTTGCAAGAAGTGATAGAAGGGAAAGTTGCTAACCACTACACTACGGTGCTAGTGAACTAACTTTGGAAGCGGCGTTGCAAGCGGAGGTTTTTACCGGATTTGCTCACGGTACCGTAATTGGACGTAAAAGCTAAAGTGAAGGTAAGGGCTCCTTCCAAACTTTTAGTTTGCATTTAGGGACTTATCTGTGGTTGTGTGGAATAGAATTTTGTTAGGGTTGAAGTATTGATTTGGAGAAAATGAATTTAACTCATTTATGTATAATTTTGAGTAAATGAAATTTGATGTATTTGAGTGTTATGAATTCGTGATTCGTGTTCATCGTACTTGGCGTGTTCATATTTGATGTTGTTGATTGATGTGATTTGGTGTGAATCATTGATTGATTTGGATGGAATTTGATAACATGTTTGAGATGTGTTTGTGTGGCTTGTGTGAAAAAATGATTTTGTGTCAGTTATGGATTGAATGTGAATGTACGTTTGAGTTTGTTTTTGTGTGGGATTTGAAAACCATTAAGTTAAATGAGTATTAAGAATGGGGAATCTCTTAATGTCTTGTATACTTAATGAGAGTTTGTAAAAATCGTTTAAGATAAATGAGTATTAAGAATGGGGAATCTCTTAATGTCTTATTTACTTAATGTTGTCGTGAAAACCATTAGAGTTAAACGAGTATTAAGAATGTGGAATCTCTTAATGTCTCGTTTACTCAATGTGTGTTTTGGAAAATCGTTTAGATTAAATGAGAATTAAGAATGGGGAATCTCTTAATGTCTTATTTACTTGAAGTTGTTTTGAAAATCGTTTAAGTTAACTGGGCGTTAAGAATGGGGAATCTCTTAATGTCTTAGTTACTTAATGTTTGTGTTGAACATCGTTTCAGTTAAATGAGTATTAAGAATGGGGAATCTCTTAATGACTTGTTTACTGAATGTTTTGTGTGGAAATCGTTTAAGTCAAATGAGTGTTAAAATTGGGGAATCTTTTAATAACTGTATTTGCTTAACGATTGTTGTGAATGGAGTCAGTATACGCTCATGCATTTTCATGCTTTTTGTAAATCGTGCAGACCCGTGATAGGTGGCACCTTGATAAATAGTACTTTGGCCTGTGATAGGCGGTACATTTATGATTTACTTTTTTGTAAGTTGTGCAGACCCGTGATAGGTGGCATCTTGGTAAATAGTACTTTGGCCCGTGATAGGCGGTACATTTACGACTTACAGTTTTTTGTAAATTGTGCAGACCCGTGATAGGTGGCACCTCGGTAAAGAGTACTTTGGCCTGTGATAGGCGGTAACTTTACAATTTACGTTCTTTTTAGTAAGCCGTGCAGACCCGTGATAGGTGGCACCTTGGTAAACGATACGGGCCCGTGATAGGCAGTACGTTTATGGTTTACGCTTTTTAGTAAATCGTGCAGACCCGTGATAGGTGGCACCTCGGTAATTGGTACTTTGGCCTGCGATAGGCGGTACAATTATGATTTACGGCCCTTCGAGGAGGGTTTTGGTTTGGAATTCCGAGTCCATGCATTTTGGCATATACGCATTGCATTAGGGTGCTCGGCACACGAGTCGTGGTTGATTCAAATTATGATCGTGTTGATTTTGCTAAGTGTTATGGTTTGAAATTATGTGTAAGTGTGTTTTGATTCAGATTGTGATTTCGTTGATTGCACTAAGAGTTATGTTTTGGAATTGTGTGATAGTATGTTAGGTTGTAAAAACGTTTTCGAAACTCATAATGACGTGGTGCTTGTATGGGTATTGCTAAGTGTTAAGGTTTGGAGTGGTGTTTGTATGTGATTGAGTTAGTTTATGTATTTTTGAAAGAATACACAGGGAAATCGATTTACCCAATTGATTTGATGAGTTACAGGGGCCCTGTCATTCACGAAATCGATTTACCCAATCGATTTTGTAAGAAGTATTTCAAAATCATTTAATAAATCGATTTGGATACAATTGGATTCAAGTCAGGGGCTTTGTTTTCCCAAAATCGATTTACCCAATCGATTGGATTCAATACAGGGGCTCTGTCTGTCAGGAAATCGATTTACCCAATCGATTGAGTCAATCGATTGAGTCAATCGATTTACCCAATCGATTGATTTATGCTCAGAGTTCAGTTTTCACTAAAAACTTTCAGGAAATTGATTTCTCCGATCGATTGGCTTAGTGAAAAATCTTATTTTGAGTTAGATGATTGATTGTTCAATTGATTTATCAATGTTTTGGTGAGTTGCGTATTACTTGATGGATTGAGAACTTTCTTTTGATTTCATTTACATTTGGCAAGCATGACATGAACTTTTAGCATATGGAAAACCCTTCTGAGATGCTTGATAAGTTGAAAAGGTTATTTGTGCATTGAAAAGTAAATGTTATATGTTAACTGTTAATTTTCGATTGGTAACCCTTTTACAACTATTGTGGAAATCTGGGCTTTGTCCTCAGATGAGAGTCGGGATGATCCTACCGGTCCGTACCCTCCGGATGGGAATGTGGATGGGAGTGCTTGATTGGAGCTACGATAGGAGAATCTCACGGGGCGCGTGGAGATTACTCAAGGCGTATAGTTTTTTGTTATGTATAGAATGATCAGACTAGGTTGTCACTCAGGACACATATGCCTTTCTTTTTGGGCTACCTTTATGTAAAGTTGAAAGGATGTACCTGTACTATTGCTGACAGCATTACATGCTTTGGATTTATATTTTGAAAAACTTTTCCGCTGCTTATAAATTTTAATGGCTTAGTTATATATATATCCAAAGGTTTTATTTTATTAATTTGCTTATCTTATTTATTTCTCTGTTGTATTTTAATTTCTTTTTTAAAAAAAATACACCTTCGCTTTGAAAAACGGGGTGTTACATATGTATTGTTCTTTGTATTTATATGGTGTATAGTGTTTTTTTTTTTAATTTTGTTTTAAAATTTTATTTAAATAATCGACATATCTTTTTTTGACACATATATAAATTAATTTATACCATTAATTATTTTGAATATTTTATTAATCGTTAAAATATAAACCATTTTTTTAATTTATTTATATCTAATTAACCACTAAAATATAATATATTAACTAATACTACTAAAATTCAAGATATTAACTAATAACACAATTTTATTTTATTTAAAAAGAATATTGTAAAGTTTTTCATATAAAAAAAAAAAAAAACATCCAAATTTTGTTTTCCAGTCACACAATTATATTTGTTGTTCGGTACCTTTATTATATCTTAGGTTTGATTTTTGCTGTTGAACCTTTCTTGTCAAACCTGCTGCTGTTGGGTTTGAATATAGAGGTTGTTTTGATTATTTCTTAACCAAATAAATATATCAAATGGTCTATAAATTATAAACGTTACTTAAATTAATTTATAAATATTTTGAATCGATAAATATATATATCAATTAAATTTATAAAATATTAATTAAAAAAGTTATTTGGTAAATTTTTGTTTTTAGATATTTTGATGTGGTGCTACAATTGAATGGGTCTTATCCATGTTCATCTCAAATCAATTTCATCTTCTCAAAAAAAAAAAATATTGTCGATCAATTTTGTTTTCTTAAA
>JBBPBT010000670.1:3890817-3909307 GCA_037974875.1 Cicer bijugum
AAAAAAAAAAAACATTCAAATTTTGTTTTCCAGTCACACAATTGTATTTGTCGTTCGGTACCTTTATTATATCTTAGGTTTGATTTTTGCTGTTGAACCTTTCTTGTCAAACCTGCTGCTGTTGGGTTTGAATATAGAAGTTGTTTTGATTATTTCTTAACCAAATAAATATATCAAATGGTGTATAAAATTATAAACGTTACTTAAATTAATTTATAAATATTTTGAATTCATAAATATATGTATCAATTAAATTTATAAAATATTAATTAAAATAGTTATTTGGTAAATTTTTGTTTTTAGATATTTTGATGTGGTGCTACAATTGAATGGTCTTATCTATGTTCATCTCAAATCAATTTCATCTTCTCAAAAAAAAAAAATATTGTCGATCAATTTTGTTTTTTTAAAGTTAATTTTATGAATAATTATAATTGTGCATAGATTAATTATGAACAAATTAATCTATGAAAAATTCATCTACTATCAATATAAGAAAAAAAAGATAAAAAAAATACAAATTTATCCTTATTTTATTTTCGATCACATCATTATTTAAGGGTAAGCAAATAAACTAAATAAAAGAATAACTATGAAAACAAATAAATATAATTACATTTTTTTCCAACAAAAATATCTACTTTAATAAATAAAAAAACATATTATCAAAAAAATAATTAAATAGAAAACAATATTGCCCTTCTCATTTTTAATTATTGTCAAATTTTAGGGATAAATGACAATTTTTTGAGCAACTATTTTGTCCATAAGAGGTATAACAACTATTTCGTCCATAAGATACAAGAAATGACCAAATGGTGTTTGCCTTCAGAGACTAAAGAAGAATACTCAAAACTTGAGGAGGTAGAGTACTTGTATACTATTGTTGAAATAGTCGATTAAGTCTTTGACTATATTGAGGAAAAATATCTCTAAAAGGTGAGGGCTAGATGTAATAACAATATGTTGTGAAGTAATATAAAAAACATTGTATTCCGTTATTAAGGCAAAAAATCTTTTTGGTGTATGTTTTATTGACAACAAACCTTATGAAATACAAGATAAAATTTTACGAATGGCGGTCTAGTAATGATTGCACTTGAGTTTTGTTTAAGGAACATGAATTGCATAAGTGAACAAGCAAGAAGTCTTTCAGTTCGTTAAAGTGCACAAGTATCCACTCAATAATGAAGTAATCTCAAAAGGAATGTATCATATATCAATCATTTAAGAGAATGATTATTACATCTTCAAGATTGCATCTTTATGAAGAAGATGACTAAGTACAAAAATCAATGGTAACACTATTCAATAAATCAGAAGCACGATCATTATAAAAGGAAGTAAAAATAGAAGGACAAAATAGAGAACGTTCTTGGCAGAAGTTTGGAAAATGGAGAATGTTCTCCACAATTCTGAAATTTCAAGAACAAGTTATCTTCTATTTTGAAGAAGAATTTTCTCATGGATTTCACAATCATTTCTTCTAGATTTCACAATCATATAATAAGTATTCTTCAAGGAATTTAAAGGATTCATTTTTGCAAAGAATCTATTCAAATACAAAATAGAAAAGCTATGGAATATGATGAATCAAGCAAGTTCAAACATGAATGATCATTCTTCAGCTTGATTGTCAAGAACGAAGAACGTTCTTGAAACATATGCTTCAGCTACATATATGAGATATGTGCACATACAATGAAAGGTGTATGGATTACTTTCCACATATCAACAATCAACGAAAAATGAAGAATGATTAGACCAGCCTCCAAAATGATCATCGGTCTCTAGAATAATCAAATATGTCTCTCGAATGATCAAATTTGTCTCCAAAATGTTCAAATCAATCCCCAGAATGATCATAACAGTCTCCAAAATGATCATACAAATCTCTAGAATGATCATCAGTCTCCAAAATGATTAAATAATCTTCAGAATGTTTAACAATCGTTCTCTAGCAGATTGACATCATTTCTAGTATGTTTTGCGCGAATCAAAACATTGTCTTGAACTGAATGCATCAATCATATATCATAATCAAAGGATCATTAAACATAATCAAAGTTGTCCAAGAATGAGAAGCTTTAGACCAGTCATTCCCACCACAAAAGCATAATGCATAAAATTCAAAGACATGAATATTTTTAATTCATAAAGTCTAGTATTTGGTCAAATTTGACAAATGACATCATGCCACTTTCCAACGGCTCTTTTGGTTGTCACCAACCTTCCTAAAGCCTATAAAAGAAAGGCCAAACTCAAGGAAAAATTAAAACTTCAAGTGCTAAGAAAATTCATGACTTACTTACAATCATACTTGAAAGTCTCTCACTCACATACATAAAATCAATTTTGATTTTTATCATTTGATTCCTAGAATCATTCTACTGTATTTCAATGTCAAATGAATCAAAACTAAAACTAGTGTTGAGCTTTCTCAAATTGTTACAGAACACTTTAAATCGTAATCATGTAAACTCAAGACTATAAGTGTTGAATATAGTTTGTTGAAAATCATTTTATGGTTAAAAAGGTGAAGAGTAAATTCATTTCTAAATATTGATATGCGACATGTTTGAACTCCTTTCTAGGTGGAAAGGTATAACTTTGTAACAGATCAAAGTTGATATGAATTGGTGTGTAAAAACCGAGATTGTTCTTCGTTTGAACACTTAATGCAAAATCTCACAATTGTGATGACTTGACATTGCCTGAGTTGAGTGAACCAGGATATATCCTTATGTGGTATCTATTTCTTTATCTATTTACTTTCAATCTCTTAGATTATCAAGTTAAATAGATAAGTTAAATTGTTGATTTTAACTGATGAAGAACGTTCTCCGTTTTCTGGTCAGAAATCCAAAACGTTCTCTATTTTTTGTTTTCATAACCAAGACCAATCATAAGTTATTTCTTAAGTTTTTAACATGAATTTTTAAAATGGTAAATTTACAATTCAACCCCCCCTTTCTTATAAATTGACATTGTTACTTCATCCTTCTCTCTCATTGTTTCTCTCTACTACTTTAATCTAAATACTTTAAGATTTAACTTCATTTTACTAAACCTGTTTTATAATAGCAAGTTAAATGATTTGATAAAGAACTTACTTTGTTAAGCCATCAAAGTATTTTTGAGAAAATATCAAATAATAATTTAAACCCCATTCTTGTGTTTTACAGCGGTTCCCCACTTACAATCATTTACATGTCCCTTCCTATATAGAAGGATGAATCGTGTAATTCTCACCATAATCTATAAATCTATTGCTTGTCCCCAAGCAACAATTAATTTCATATTTTGTGCAGTTAAAAGAAAACTTAAACTCAATTTCTCAATTCAAATCAAACTCAATTCTCAAAGTTTCAGCTACAAAACATCCATCATACTCTACGATTGCTTACAAAAATAATAAGGTTTGTACACCTTGGCATTCATTTATCAAATTCAACTCTCTATTCACACAATTTCACCAAAATTTCTCTCAAGTGTTTAGAATGGTTATGAATTTATCACTCAAATCCTAGAGCATGCATCACGCTACCATAGGCTTGAAAAAATTCTAGTTAGCAATCACAATGCAGCAAACACATACATTTTTGAAGGACTTTCGGGTTATAATGGGGCTTAGGTAAGGGTAGGACATTTTGGGATAATAGGCTTTACTACTTGAAGTTAGGCATATATTTCCAAATTATTCTACCATTTTTTTTTCACCTTTTCATTATGGAGATTCTCAACCATTGACAAAAGGACCAAGAAGATATTATTTATCAAGATATTATTCATCGTTTTTTTTTATTTCTTATTTTCTTCTTTCTTCTTTTTCTCTTTTTTTTCTTTATTTTTTTTTGTGAGAATCACCACCCCAAACTTAAAAGGTTGCTATCCCATGACCAACCCCAAACTTAGAATTTGATCAAGACAAGACAAAAATTTTCTACCTAACTCCAAGTAAGGTGATATAATTGAAGTAGGGTTTTTGTTTTGTAATGTGGCTAGTAACCGAAATAAAGGGACAAGGCTCAAAGGGGCTAGCAAAGGATAACATTTTCATAGGGTAGTTAGAAAGGCTCAAACGACCAAATAAAATTGCCTCAATGTATGCATAAATTACAAGTGATGCAAGTCAGAATTAGTGCAAGTTCTGAAGGGATAATACACGTCTGGATAATCACACAACAAAGAATTTAAGTGTTTAGGCTCAAAAGCTCACAACTAGGATAATAAGAAAGAGTATGAATTATCTAAATGATGCCAAACATGCCACTACAAAATTTATTTAGTGTTTTTTTTTAAATACGAGTTAGACTTCAACAACCAAGCAGTAATCAACAATGCATGAATTAGTGAAACTTATCGAATTGAGCAATGATATGAGCAAAGAAATATAGTTTAAATTTCAAAATGTCAAACATAAAACTTAAGACCAAATGCAAGTTGTTAATAATTCTTCATCATAGTGCACGTTTACACACAATTAGAAAGAAACAAATTCAAATAACAAAAATAAGATTGCAAAAATTAAAAGTTACCTCTACCTGTGGGTTGCCTCCCACGAAGCGCTTCTTTAAAGTCATTAGCTTGACGCCTCAACTATTGTCAAGGTGGCATATATGACAGGAAGAACACATAATCCTTCTTTTTCTTTTTGTTTGGTAGAAATTCCATGAACTTAAGAAATAAAAGGTGTTGCTTCCATGTCCTTCTCAATTGGACATTGATGAACAAGGCATAGATTGAATCTCGAACTTTATCAATCTCTTCTTTTATCTTTTCCTCGTTCGTATTTTCCTCTTGCTTATCTTCTTCTACCACAACAATGAAATTATCTTCAATCTTCAACTTCTCCTCCATCATCTCAAACTTAACCACTTGCTCAAATAACCTCTCACATTGACTTTCAAATCTTTCAATTGAAACCATGTTATTCTTCATGAATTCAACCAAAACGTCCGTAATGTGAAAGTCTTTGTCATCTGATTCTTTGGATAGAGTTTTAGGAGGTAGAATTTGTTCCCAATAGATCTTTTTAGTATAATACTCGTCGTTTTCTGTAAGTTTGAGAAAAAAGTCTTCATATTCTATTAGTTCATCAAGGTCATCTAAACAATGTCCATTCTTATGTGCTTTTCCGCAAAAGTCACATCTAAGAGGCTTCCACGGAGGGATCTGAGGGTGATATTTTAAAAATGCATGGCTCAAGATTTGCCCCTCGATCATTCGACATATACCCAATATAAGACAAGTATCACACTCTTTATATAATTGTAGTAGAATATCATCATCATAACCTTCCATGCTCTACAACGCATAGTTATCTCAAACAAAGAAGAGAAAAACCACTAGACATGACATTAGCAAGTTCAACAAATAAAAATAGAAAAAAAAGAAAATTTTTTTACAAAAAAAATAAAAATAAGATATAAAAAAAAAATTTTATTGCAGAGCAAAAAATTTCAATTAAGTAAATAAATTAAATTCAATAGTGATATGGCAATCCCCGGCAACGGCGCCAAAAACTTCATAGCGTTTCAGCAAGTGTACTGAATCGTTGCAAGTAATAATAAAACGGTAGTACCGAGTGTCGAACTCAAGGATTGCGTTTTACTATTGAATTATATTTAATTACTAAAATTGAACAACAAGTTTCCAGATTGATTGAAATAATATTTAAATTAAAAACTGTAATAAAACAATAATATAATTGATCTTTTATAATGAGAAAAATGTTAAGGATGAGTTTCACTTTGAATCCAACCTTGGTGTCTAATTTGATCCTAGTTACTGAATTCCTTTATTGAATTATTACCGAATTCTCTTTATTATTCTTGCCCTAATGTCTTAGTGACAGAACCTTTAATTCCAAAGTAACCCGTAATTCCTTAGTAGATTTAAGATTAGAATTAAACATTAGCGTATAGAAATTTTCTTGTAAATTATTGCTTTGCAACTAATTTAATTGGTTTCATGACCTGCATCTATCCCTAGACTACAAATTCATGAATTTCTCATCTCAAGCATTCGTAAAGTCCACTTCCATTTCAAAATACAAATCGTAGAACATTTTAATGTTGATCAAGCAATAAAAAGCATTAAGCAAAGAGATGAGAAAAATAATTCAATAAACTCATTCATATAACTAGAAATCAAATCAGAAAAATAAGGGTTTCATCTGGTTACACTCATCCCTAACAAATAGGGTTTAGTTACTCATGACAGAGATACAAAAGATAGGGATTAAAGATGAATTACAAGAATGATTCATGGATGATTCTTGATAAAACTGCTTCAATGGCGTTAGAAACGACCGTCTTTGAGTTTCTATGCTAGGGCACAAGTCTCCCAACTTCCCAAGAATCAAAAAGATCCCTAAACAGTCAAAAATTGCGTTTTTATAATTGCTGATGCGCGTCATGCGCCCCAGGTGCAGTCTTTGCGCTCCGGGCACATATTGACAGTCCTGAATGGCTGGAAATGCGCTCTAGGCGCCCCTCATCTGTTGTCTGACGTATTTTGTTTTCTCATCTTTCGAGTCTGCATTTGGTCCTGGTGTCTTCATGAAAGTTGTAGATATGGATATTAGCTTTCATTAACACTTGGATTGACTCCAATTGGACATCTAGAACTCCAGATATGGCTGAAATACTCCATATAGGTCATGTTGATTTCTCACCAAAATTCAGCACTGCACTAAAACAAAGTAACAACGCAAAACTACGAAAAATCTCTACTTAATTAAGCAAATAAGAACAAAAACATTTCATTAAATCAAATAACTAAAATCAACAAAATATATTAAATAACTCATTAAATTAACTAATGATTAAAGATAAATAAGACTAAAATCAATAAAAATTATGCATATGATGAAGAGTCATAAGCTATTTATCTATAAAATAACTTATAATGTAAAGATGTTATAATATCACATGTATTTCAATCCATGTTCTGACTTTAAACCTAACAATATTAAAAGTCTACATCACTGCCTCAAAAGTTTTACCCCAAAGATATAACCATAACATTCAAAGTTCTAGTACAAAATTCTAAGCAAGCTTAAAGGAAATAAAATGAAAATCATCATTCAAACTCTAAGCTTTAAGCTCTATTACTAACACTTTTTATTTGAAAAAAATATAAACAACATTGGATGAGATTTCATCTTAAGGGTCCCAAATGATGGAATCTAAATATAGTCCACAATCTATTAGAAAGTATAGTTATCTTCTAATTCACTTTCTGTGCAGTCTATTATTAAGTATATCTTCTATATCAAGTCTTAGTTCTAACTAGATGTCTAAGTCATTAAGTGTGAGTAACCTTAAACCCTAGACCAACAAGGACGTCATAATTGTTGAGACAAAATCTCAATTTAATGTTTTGATGAAAACAAATAAAAAGTTAATTAAGAATGTTAATTATGATTCTAAATGTTATGTTAATTTAACTTATGCTTTTGAGTGAATTTAATTAAGAACAGAATCAAGCAAAGCAAAGAAAACAACAACAAGAACTCCAAAACAGAGAAAGAGCTCCAGCCTCAAAATTGTTCATCACAACATGTTGTTCAAACTTTTTCTACATTCTTAACAAAGAATCTGCCCTAGAAATTTACTTACATCTAATCAGTACATGGCAAGGAACAAGAAGGATTCATCCAAGCTCAAAAAGGCTATTTGATCTTAAAATTAAAAGAACTCAAAGTAGGACAAAAGTCATGACAACTTGAAGAACTCCAAAAATTCAAATGTCAAGAAAGCTCAATCAATCTTGACATATGACAAGACAATTGCAAAGGAAATCCAGAATGATTAAAACGGGATCTCCAGAATGATTATTTAAGCTCAAGAAAGTTCATTCTCAAAACCGAGAACGTTTATCATTCTCCGTTTTCTGCATAGTTGCAGCAACTTTGCATTCTCTCTGTTTCAGCTTGCAATTCTTCTCCGATCTTGTCTAGCTGCACTCAAGACTCAAGATAGAGAATGTATCATCCAAGATCAATGAAGAAACATCAAGGACGTTCTCAGAAAAGTACATGACTGCAATAAATGCTAAACCCAAAAGTTAAAAAAGGCTATGTCATATCATGATTAATTTATTCAAAAGTACTGCCTTAAACCAGAAAAAGCAGAGCCTCTCCAACAACTCTTTCGTACTTATCTAGTGCATCTTCAGCCTATAAATAAAGGGCCATTATCCAGTATGAAGGCAAGAAATTAAAGTGCTAAGTAATCCACAACATACAATCACACTTAAGCTTGAAATTATGAAAAAACAGAGGCAATATCATTTTCTGCAATTCGCAACAGCTGTTGCTGTATATTCATATATCAGTTGCGAAAATCATCATTAGATCCTTTGTAAATAATCTATTCTCAAACAAGAGTTGAGCAATATCAGATTCTGTCAAAATCAATCCATTTGTAAAAACTCAAACTATAAGAGTTTCTTTATAGTTTGTTTAAGATTGTGTCCTATCAAGGTTAGATAGGTGTTGTTATTGCTTTCTGGGTGGAAAGTAATAGAGGTGGAAATAGATCATGGTTGATCTATACTAGGTGTTGTAAGATTAAGAAGGTTCTTCGTTTTAAATACTTAGTGGAAAATCTCACGGTTGTGAGGACTGGACATAACTCGAGTTGGGTTAACCAGGATATATTGTTGTGTGGTATCTCTTCCCTTATCTATTTACTTTCAGTTTGATTGATTATCAAGTTAATTATATAAACTGAATTACTAATTTTAACTAACCAAGAACGTCCTCCGTTTTCTAGTTAAAACCAAGAACGTTCTCCGTTTTTCTGTTTTCACAACCAAGGTCAATCTTGAGTTATTTTCTTAAGTTTTTAACATGAATTTTTAAAAGGTTCATTTACAATTCAACCCCCCCCCCCTTTCTTGTAAATCGACATTTTTACTTCAATATTGACTACAAAATATTTCCATAATGCCATAACTTGTTAGTAACATATTTTGGTGAGATTCCACATAATTAATTCTTTAAGTAGTGTTTGTGTAACTGTGGTTTTAGCTACAATCCTCTAGTTGATGTTTTAATAATAATAAAAACAAACAAACAAATAAAGAACAACTATCCCCTAATTTTATTTGATAACCATATAGATTAAGTTAGAAGACAAAGATGTATATTATTGAATATGAGTAAGTTAGAGATGATAATATGAATGTTTCTAACAAAATAATATCACCTAATAAACAAGTAAAATGTTTACTGATAGAGCAAGGAAAAAGTATTGCTATAAGCATTTGAAGATCTGTAGTTCAAGTCAAATCGGTAAAGAGAAAACAAATACAAGTCAATGATTGTTCTTCTGAAGACAAAAGAAAATTGTGGTACAATGACTATCTACCTCTAACTGAAAACGATCTTGAGCCTCTAACTCAAAGATCAAAATAACACAACTCTAAGTAAAGGCTATGATAATGTCAATGTTCCCATTCAAGCTAGATCATCTAATTAACAACGAAAATAGAATATATTAAACAAGTTCACAAAATATAAATAAGTTGTTAAAGTTGTATATAACTCTCATGAATGCATGCTAAAATGTGCCTCTGGTGATTCTGTTGTTGCAAGCAATGCTAAGATTAGCATGGTTCTGATAACTATGTCAAACATATGGTCATTTCCTATGATAAGTATGAAAGGCATATGACTATCTGTCATTGATAAGTGTGACAAGCTTTTGACTGTCTAGCTCTAATAAATGTGATAAGCGCATGATCTTCTTGCTCCCATAAAAAGTCAATACTCAAGGAAAAAGTCAATGCTCTAATAAAGTCAGTTTCCTGATAAGAAGTCTAAGCTCCAATGTCATCTACTTATCATAATGGACTCATCCTCTAACAGGAGAAGTGGATGACATCCTTTGAGGTATGCCGTTTTAATTGAAGATTTACAGAATCAATTATGAAAATATATATAGATATATCTTAATGATTGATTTGCCTTAAATACTAATTTAAGATTTTCAATGAACACTTCTTCTCTATAATTAAGAAGTAACCGATCATTCAATCAAAAATAGAGAGAAAAATGAAAAAGATAATGTGTGAAGGAAAAATCTTGTAAAAGTCTAGAACACATCCAAAAAAAAAATAACGAATGAAAAATCCTCTCAATGGAGAGCTATTATAATTGAAGTAAATCAATCAAGTTGTTTGATACATTTGAAATAATACATGATTTAAAATGTAATATTATCTCAATGAGAGTTAGAATCATAGAAACAAAATTTGTGTCAATTTAGTCTATTGTGAACTAGTATAAAATATGAGGATATTATAGAAATAGAAATACATCAATTGTGACCGTCAAGGGTGATTCTCCTAGCGTCAAGCGGCTCCTAAAATGATATTTGCCAGTGCCCAGAGCTAGCACTAGGCGTTAGATCTCTAACTTTTAGAACACTAGACATCTTTGTGCAGCTCTAGACATCTACTTTAACTTGACAACATATATTTTTGCAAATTTGATAGAAAAATGAATTTTAAGAGACTTTAAAACACAACTTTTTATCATTTTAAAAGGGAAAACAACAAGTCTATCATTACCCTAGATTTATACCAAATTTATAACTTCAATTTAACTTGCATGTTTTGATAAAGAACTTCCTTTGTTAACCCATAGAAGTATTTTTCAGAAAATATCAAATCATAATTTAAACCCCCTTGTGTTTTCCAGTAGTTCTCCGCTTACACTCATTTACATGTCCCTTTGTATATAGAAGGATGAATCATGTGATTTTCACCCTAATCATAACTCTCTCTCTCTCTCCCTCCCTTTTTTTATAAATACACACACACACATACAGGTGAATATATGAGTGAACATTCAACATAGATCATGTATATACTATTTACAAAAGTTGTAATAATCAATCATATCAACTGACATTGTATATAATATCAATCATCAATATAAATACATTAATCATACATGAGGAAGTTATAGAAACAAAAATACACATCAAATAAGGTCAAAAACATCAATTCTGACAATCGAGGGCGATTGTCCTATCGTCAAGCGCTTCCTAGCTTGCGCCTAGAGCTAGCATTAGGCATAAGATCTTAGACTTGAAAACCACTAGGCGTCTCTATGCAGCTCTAGGGGATTACTTTAATTTGACAATACATACTTTTGGGAATTTCACAGAAAAATGAATTTCAAGAGACTTCAAAACACTACTTTCCATCATTTCTATAAGGGATAACAACAAGGCTAACATTACCCTAGATTTATACAAAATTTACGACTTCAATTAGACATGCATGCTTCACAAAATAGGTTTAAAATGATTTACTTCCATTTTTTATGTTATTTTACTAATTCAAGGGTTTGTATCATCAAAACATAAGGAAAACAGAAAACATTAACAATGGATCCTAACATTCAATCATCTAAGTAACATCAAGTGGGACAAATCATAACACAAATAATTTCCCAAACTCGACACCACTATTTTGACAAGATCTCTAAAATTACTTACCAACATGACATATTTTTAAGAAATCATTAAAAACACTTAAAAGAATCACACTAACTCATTCTCATTTCAATCACTAATCCTTAAATCTTCTATCTATAGAAATTTACTATCCCACTCATGCATGCCAATGAAAAGAGAAAGGAGTCAACCTTTAAGATTTTCCAAAAGAAATTGATACGAAGGAGATTGTGATTTTTTGTCTTTTCTTCGTCAATCTCTAATAAGAAACTCATTTCTCCTTGTCTTTCTCTTCACCCCTTCAATTTAGACAACATTTCCCTTTTATAAGCCCATTTTATTTCCTTCTTAGTATTATCCTCTTTTTTTCTTTTCTCCCTAAGTGTAAGAGAGTAGGTGTATTTTGTGTATGTACTTGTGTAAGTAAGTGGGGTGGGAATAAATTGTTGACTTTTGGTCAACTATTGGTGCTTATAATTTTTATTGGGTCATCTTCTTATTAAAATCCCTCCTCTCTTTTATTATTACCCCTCTTCTTTCCACAACTTAACACAAAAATAAGTTCTAATATACAACATCCTTCGTTTAACAATTATTTTATACTCATGTAAAAACTTTAATTGAATACTATGTATTATTTAAGGTAAGTAATAATGTTACATGATTTGTTTACTTTGTCTTGCATTTTCTGTAAAATAATTTTTATTGTGATTTTAATGTTTCGTGCATAATTTTTTTTTTTTGTTAAATTTAAATTATCTTTTATGAATGTTTTAATACTCAATTGAATTGTGCATCACCCATATAAATATGCTAGTAAAAACATTTTTTTTGTCACGATACCTCATTCACCAGAAACTCCTTTGCTGCCGACGTTGCACGACACCTCATTCATTCTCCTCGTTCGGTAGCAAGACGCAAAGCAATACGCAGGGATTTGAGTTGAAGTAAGCAAATCTTGGTTTTCGTTTCCCTTGTGATGGACCCGGAAGAGGGGGTACATGCCAAGTATCCGCTTGGGATCACGTCTTCTTAGGATTATTTTGGATGTACAATTCAATTTCTGTAGTAATATTCCATTTCAGTTGGAAAATACAGTCAGATAGTTTTTTGATCACGTAAGGCTTCATGTGATTTTAGGGATTTTGGGTTTTTCGGAAGATAAGTGATTTTGGAGTTTTTCACATCTAGATGAATGAAGGCGCAATTTTAAGGAACCTGAGATTGAGAGTGGTCGCGAATGGGGAGGAGCCCGAGATGGAGGATGGAATGCCAATTTAGGGAAATAAATATGAGATGGAGATTGAAGGTTGAATTAGATATTTGGGAAATGGAAACGCTTCTAGGGTGTAGGAGGAAGCCCTAAACATATAAAAATTTATAAAAAAAAAAGTATTACAAATCAGAAAATGAAGCGTCAGATAATCCGACGCTAAAAAGATGATTAAAATTTAAAAATAAAGAAGTGTTTGTCATGTTTTACTTAGTGTCGGTACGGTCAACGCTAAGAATTAATGAAAAAATAATATTTAATGTGTTAGCGTGCGACTGACCAACGCTAAATAGACGCTAAATAGTGCGGTGTGAGTGGCCGGGGCTAAATATGGCAGCTAAAACCTGTTTTTCTAGTAGTGAAAGAAAAAAATAATATATTAAACAAGTTCACAACAATTTGAAATAAGTTGTTGAAGTTGTATTTGACTGTGACGAATGCCCTCTAAAATGCACCTTTGGTGATTCTGCGGTTGCAAGTAATGCTATGATTAGCCCGATTCTAATAATTGGTTCTAGCATATGGTCATTGCCTCTGATAAGTTTAAAAGGCACATGATTATATGCCATTGATAAGTGTGACAAATATTTGTTCGTTTATCTCTAATAAATGTGACAAGAGCATGACATTCTAGCTCTAATAAATAGTCGATGCTCGGATAGAAAGTCAATGCTATGATAAAGTCAATGTTCCGATAAGAAGTCTAAGCTCCAATGTCCTCTGCTCTCATAATGGACTTATCCTCTGACTGAAAAAGTGCACGACATTGTCTAAAATTGGTTTTCTTAACTTAAGACTCGAAGAATAAATTATGAAGATATATGTGGATACGCCTTTAAATGTTAATTTAAAATATTTAAACGAACAATTCTTCTCTATATTTAAGAAGAAAACGATCAATCAATTAAAAATAGAGAGAAAAATGAAAAAGAAAATGTATGTAGAAAAATATATGTAAAGTCCTATAACATATCAATAGAAAATAAAAAATGAAAAATCCTCTGAATAGATAGTTGTTATAATTGATGTAAATCAATAAAGTTATTTGATACACTTGAATTGATGTTGGATTTCAAATGTAACATTCTCTGAATGAGAGTTTTAATCCTAGAAACAAACTTTGTGTCAATTTATACACGAACTAGAACTGATGTAAATCAGCTCGATAGTATCAACAACTATTTCGTCCATAAGAGGTATAACAATACTTATGAACCTCAACGTCAATTTGTCTGAAAGATCAAGAAATGATCTAATGGTGTTTGCCTTCAGAGGTTAAAACAGAATACTCAAAACTTGAGGAGGTAGAGTAAACATTACCGGTATCGTATTGTTGAAATAGTATATTAAGTCTTTGACTATATTGTGGAAAAATATCTTTGAAAGGTGAGTGCTAGATGAAACAAAGATCTGTTATGAAGCAGTATAAAAATCATTGTATTCCTTTGTTGAGAAGAAATTGCTCATGGATTTCACAACAATTGCTTCTGGATTTCACAATCATATAATAAGTACTCTTCAAGGAATATAAACGATTCATCTCAGCAAATAATAAATTCAAAATACAAAGTAGAAAAGCTATGGAATATGATGAATCAAGCAAGTTTAAACATGATTGATCATTCTCCAACGTGAATGTCAAGAACACATAACATTCTTAAAACATATGCTTCAGCTACATATATGAGATACATGCACATATAATGAAAGGTTTATGGAATACTTTCCACATATCAGCACTCAATGAAAAATGAAGAATCATCATATTAGCCTCCAAAACGATCATCGATCTCTAGAATGATCAAATATGTCTCTAGAATGATCATATTTGTCACCAAAATGATTAAATCAGTCTATAGAATGATCAAATTAGTCTCCAGAATGATCAGATCAGTCTCCAGAATGATCATACTAGTCTCAATAATTATTAAACAATCTCTAGAATGTTCAACAATCATTCTCTAACAGATTGACATCATTCTCTAGTCTGTTTAGCGCGAATCAAAATATTGTCTTGAATTGAATGCATCAATCATATATTTGAGAATCAAAGGATCATTAAACATAATCAAAGTTGTCAAAGAATGAGAAGCTTTAGACCAGCCATTCCCATCATAGAAGTATAACACATAATGTTCAAAGACTTGAACATTTTTAATTCATAAAGTCTAGTATTTGGTCAAATTTGACACATGACAGCAGATCACTTTCCAACGGCTCTTTTATTTTTCATCAACCTTCCTAAAGCCTATAAAAGGAAGTCCAAGCTCAAGAAGAAATTAGAACTTCAAGTGCTAAGAAAATTCATCATTTACTTACAATCATACTTGAAAGTCTCTCACACACATACATAGAATCAGTTTTGATTTTTCTCATTTTATTCCTAGAATCATTCTATTGTATTTCTATGTCAAATGAATCAAAACTAAAACAAGTGTTGAGCTTTCTTAGATTTTTACAGATCACTTTAAATCATAATCATGTAAACTCAAGACTATAAGTGTTGAGTATAGTTTGTTGAAAATCATTTTATAGTTAAATAGGTGAAGAGTAAACTCATATCTAAAGATTGATGTGACATGTTTGATCATCAATATATATACATTAATTATACATGAGTAAATTATAGAAATAGAAATACACATCAAACAAGGTCAAAAACATCAATTCTGACAGTTGAGGGCGATTCTCCTAGCGTCAAGCACTTCCTAGCCAGCGTCTAAAGCTAGCATTAGGCGTCAGATCCCAGGCTTGCAAAGCACTAGGTGTCTGTCTCTATGTAGCTCTAGGCGCTTACTTTAATTTGACAACACATACTTTTGTGAATCTGACATAAAAATGTATTTCAATAGACTTCAAAACACTACTTTTCATCATTCTAAAAATGAAAGCAACAAGTCTAACATTACCCTAGATTTATAACAAATTTACTACTTCAATTTAACATGCATACTTCACAAAATCGGTTTAAAATGATTTAATTCCATTTTATATGTTATTTTACTAATTCAAGGGTTTGTATAATCAAGACATAAGGAAAACAGAAAACATTAACAATGGATCCTAACATTCAATTATCTAAGTGACATCAAGTGGGACAAATCATAAAATGAGTAATTTCTCGAACTTAACACAACAATTTCGACATGATCTCTAGAGATGACATACCAGCATGATACATTTTTAAGACATCATTCAAAACACTTAAAAAGAATTACCCTAACTCATTCTCATTTCAACCAATAATCCTTAAATCTTCTATCTATAAACATTTACTACCCCACTCATGCATGCAAAGGAAAAGAGAAGGGAGTCCACCTTTGAGATTTTTCAAAAAAATTGATATGAAGGACATTGTGATTTTGTGCCTTTTCTTCTTTAGACTCTAATAAGAAACTCTTTTCTCCTAATCTTTCTCTTCATCCCTTCAATTTAGACAACATTTCCCTTCTATAAGCCCCTTTTATTTCCTTCTTAGTTTTATTCTCTTTATTTTCTTTTCTCCCTACTTGTAAGAGAGTAGGTGTATTTTGTGTATGTAATTGTTTGTGTAAGTGAGGTGGAAATAAATTGTTGACTTTTGGTCATGCATTGGTGGTTATATTTTTTATTGGGTCGTCTTCCTATTAAAACCCCTCCTCTCTTTTATTACTACTCATCTTCTTTCCACAACTTAACTCAAAATAAGTTCTAATATATAACGTCCCTCTTTTAATAAATATTTTATACTCATGTAAAAACTTTAATTGAATACTATGAATTATTTAAGGTATGTAAGGATGTTACATGATTCGTTTCTTTTGTCATGCATTTTCTGTAAAATCATTTTTATTGTCATTGTAATGTTTCGTGCATAATATTTTTTTTAAAACTTAAATTATCTTTTACGAAAGTTTTAATACTCAATTGAACTCTGCATCACACATATAAATATGCTAGTAATACAAATAAATGATAGTTTTAATTGGAGCAATAAAGTAAGGTTTGTTTAAAAATAATGCGAATAAGTGCTTAAAAAATATCACTAAAACCGGTTGGTTTGTTTTATTTGTTAATATCTAATTAGAAAAGATTGATTGAATTTTTTTATCCCATTTTCAGTTTATTTGCTATGTTATTCTGTTAATGTTGTTTTGAATTTAAGAATGAAGTGAAGAGGAAAAAATTAAATATTTTTTTTATCAATACCAATTTTTTAAATATGAAAATTTTGATAATTATTTAATATTAAAAAAATTATAAAAAAAATTTAGACTTTCAATCTATTGAAGTTCGAAATAATAATAATAATAAATAAATAAATAAATAAAAAGAAATTCTAATAGAATATTTAAATCCTTCTTATTTTTCTTAACACCTACAATAAATAAACAATGAAACATAAAAATAAATAAATAAAGTTTCTATCGCTCTATTATACATAGATGAACTCGTAGTAATCATCAATCACTATACGATAAAACACCGCAACAACAGCGAATATGTGTGTTTTATGCAGCAGAACCAAGTGAAATATATTACCACAAAATCCACAAGAAAATAAGTGGATTCATCTTGTTCTCACTTCTTTAAGATTGCAAACATTGACAACAGGATGGAAACTCCAATCATAGCCACTGAATTTGAAATAAATCCGGCAGCTCCGACATCGGGACCTGGTGCCGGAGCCGACGAAGGACTAAGGTCTTGTGTTGAGGCCATAGCGGCGAAGACTGCTACAAAAAAGAAGGAAAATAGCTTCATTGTAGTAGCTGATGATGATGCCATTGTAAAATTAAATAATATAGAAAGTAGGAAATTGAAAATTAAAAGAGTGAAGAAGTATTGTGAATTATGGAGAAGTTTTACAGATTGTTTGTTGAATTGGCAATGAAATTGTGTGGGAGTATTTATAAAGATTAGGGAAACGCGTGGGGCCTGCAGAAAACGTGGACAGCTGGAGTACACTGAGAAACAAAACAAATGTACCGACTTTATCATATAGATGTTTGTATACTTTGTGCGCTGTGTTTATGTGCTGTTCAGTTTTGTTAAACAACCAATTAGAATGATTTTTTTTCCTAATTGATTTTTCTTTGATGAATTGCAACCGCCATTAGGACCTACGTTTCTGTTGTCATTTCTTTTTTGACAATTGCACATTAAAAACTCAAAGTTTTGTGAAATATTTGTATGGACCGTGTCAAATAATAATGGTGGTAGTTTTTTTTATACCAATACAAAGGTTGATTTGTTGATTTTTTAATAAATTATTATGAAAGTTAATTTTAAGTAATCCTTTAGTTTTTTATGTTTCTTTTTTCTATTTAATTTCAAATAAATAAAATGTTTTCATATATATATATATTTCATTTTTTAAAAATTAATTAATATATCCTCTATAAAGGTTTATATACTACAATATTTTACTTTTTTTATTTTTATATTAAGGAGGTTGCATTCGTGCCATGTGACCATATGAGTTTATTTGAAAATATGATTTATGAATTTGATTAAAATATGAATTTTGTAGAAGATGATTATTAATTTTATAAATTTTGCTTTAAGATGATGATGAATTTTTTGAATTTCGATTAAAAATAATAAAATTGTTGACATTCTAATCAAATCGTTACTTAAAATTAAATGAGTGATCAAGTAAAAAAAAATAAAGAGCTGAATTATTTCCTAAAATTAAGTTAAAAGTATCGTGGATATTATTTTATAAAAAAAATGATCATTTCATTTTTTAACCGATTTT